>JABSSZ010001091.1:0-27391 GCA_013755755.1 Fusarium sp. NRRL 25184
CGGTCGGTCGGTCGGTCGGTCGCTGTCGTCGTTCGTTCGTTCAATCGTGAAGAATACTCGCATCGGTGGCGCCAGTTTGCCTGGTCGTCGTTGATCGTTCGGAGCTCGTCGGTCGTTGTCCGGTCTTCGTCGTATGCGCATCATGTCTGGTGTTTGTAGACTGGGAGTAACGGGTCAGTAATTGACGCTGTAGATACAATAGGCAGTACTGACAGTTGCTGGTGACAGGAACACTTAAAGGGCGATGCCTGGCGTGAGGTGACGTCTGTTAACCTTGGAAGGCTAACAAAGATATGGCTGAACGCGCGCAATAAGTGCATCGGCAGAGCCATTCATTGCTCTCATTCGTCGTTGTTCTCGGATCCGCAAGAGGAGGGATCGTCGCGTCAACCTTCTGTTGCAACGCGAGCGACGTGTGTGACAATCGCGTCATCCTGTCTTGTCCGACGCCGCAAGAAAAGCACGCGACGCAGGCAACGGCGAAGCCAACAGGTGTCACCGGCAGATCTTCCCGCAGTTTCTCCAAAACTCTAGCACAAGGACCATCGCAGCTCGGAGCCCAAATGCTACCATCCGAAGGATGCTGAAACGTAGAGTTGACGTGAGAGGCCAGCTCTTGCACTCTAATCTACGCCCATGCCGAAGTGTAGAGTGCTCAGCAGTGATCAACACTGTGTGCGCTGTTCCCCTTTCCCTTGCATCAAGCCGAATATGAACATGCGCAACATTCACGTTTTGCGGGGAGCTGGTGAAGACAGAAGGTTGCTGCAGGCAGGTGTTGCGTGTTGTTGCGGGATTACTACGCCTGCTGCCACAACATAATGCCCTGCACTCCTATTGGGCAGAAGCTACACGCAGCTTCATTTGAACTCGTGTTCAGCGCTAACAATTGAAGATATCACCACACCTTGATCATTCGGGTCCGAAGATGAAGGACCCGACATCCAAAGATCCTTGTTGAGGTCCGGCATGCTATGGCGAGACTCGAGCATTTTCTTGCTTGGTGAGAGTCATCAGTCCCAGCACAACATGGTCAGAGATTTCGCATCGGGGAAAATGCAATCACGGCGCGACTATGCGAATCTGCTCCCATTGTGCTTTCGTATGGGCGACAGATCGAGCTGCCGGAGTGCCGCATCGCTGATGCCCTCTGCTCGCCATGGTTGTCTGGCGGTCATGGGGAGCTTCTTCCGCGTCATTGATAAGTCCTTCACCATCGCAGCCGGTCGCTCATGGACGAATACAGACCACGGACCTGATCGCAGCCACCACTAGCCTGTACATGAGAACCTCGCTTCTTTGGGAGCTCGAGGCGTCAATCGATTCACGCGAACTGTCGCACGAGTGTGGTTCGAGAGACGATAGTAGGACTCGCCATCAAGCTATGCATTACTCTTGCAAAGGATATCCAGTCGGTCCAGGGCGATGGGTAGGGGCTTGTACTACCTGCGAATGCTATGGTGGATTGACTCTGGACAGAATAACCGACACGGCTCGGCGAAATGCAGTCTGGAGGGCAGAGAAAACGGGCAGCAATGGTCATGCCGCCACATTATGTCGCAGCTCAGAAAACAGCTGCAAAGCATGGGAAGTGGGTTACTCATTCCCTTTCTGCTGGTTCCGGTGGCACGCGGGCATGTGCTTCCTCTGTCATAAGTGTTCGCAAGCTGCAAAACACCACCGTGAAGAACGTGCTGCGGCACGGGCAGTTCCCCGCCTAGTTGCGATATGTCAAGGCCACGCCGCTTTCAATGAAAGCGATGGGCATAAAAGCACCGTCCATGGACGCATGAAGCAAGTTTGGTATGCATGGCAACGCTCTGTGTGAGAACTATGCAGATCGTCTTGATCGGGGGCATCCGCCATGGCTAAATAACAGGATCTGAGTGTCACCCACACACGCTCAGAATAGTGGAAGACCCTTTCGAGAACGTTGTGGGGATTCTGGCGACTGGGCGAAGAAGAGAAGAGCCATCGGAGCGTATCTCTCACAGCCTGAGCCTCAACATTTGCACGGCCGTCTGACAACTTCTAGCCATCTCCAACCAACAGCACTCGACAACTTGTGCAGGGTTACGAATTCGCCATATGCCGAGGTCTTTGCCAGTTTTTTTGACGTCCCAGAGTCTCTAGCGACTGGGCCAGAGACTCTCCAGCGCTCCGAGCAAACACCGATGCTATGTTGGCATAGTCCGAGTAGTCAAATAGCAACAGCGAGTGGTCGACATGCCCGTCGCGCCTCGGTGTTATCGACCGAGGCTGTCAGCATCATAAACAGATTGTGATAGTCGCTTTGAAGTCAGGTTTCGGCATCTGGTCTTGAGATGGTGCAGGTGTACCTAAGGCTGAGGCACCTTAGCTCAAGGGTCAATCACAAGTCACCAGCTCGCATTCCAGGCCAGTAACAGGTATTGCAAGCAGAATGAGGAACTGAGTAGCGGGACGGCCTTGGCGGGAAGTTGAAGGCGTCTGTCTCGGAAGGCTTGGCTCAATGGGACGGGCTCAGGGACAGTGAACTGCAACAGCATGGCGCTCGGATTGAAGCAGGTAAGGGCCACTTCTCGCACCGACGTCCACGAGAAGAGGGGTACAAATTGAATCAAGAGGGCGCAGGCGATAATTTTGAGAACGGTATTCATGAATGCAGCTCGTCTTTTTCGCGTCGTCAGAGTTGAGCAGGTCTGCATATTGTAGCCAGCCGCAAGCTGTGCAGTGACTCGAAACAGATCAGCTGGGCGACAACGAGCGTGAAGAAATCCTCAGGCTCCAGCGCTGCAGACACAGCTTTCAGGACATTGTGCCTGCAATACTGCTTGCAAATATCCAATCACTATTAACGGTAATGGCAAGAGTCGAGTCACCGCATGAAGCCATGTCGTATAACGACTTGGTGCCGCCAGTATCGACCGCAGCGACAACATAGCAACAGGTCTGGTCGAGCGCCGTGTCATGGAGTCGGAGGGGGAAGATGTGGCATCTTAGTTGTGTTGTCGGTTATGGGTTCAATTCGGTCGGTAGCAACGAGGTGCTGGTGGAAATACCACAGCTTCGTCTGTAACTTCGACTTGTTCGCCGGTTAGAGACTTATGTTGCAGTAGTGACTGTTGTATTGCGGTAGTGACTGTTATGTTGCGGTTGTGACCGTTGTGTTGCTGGTATGCGGAAAGCTGCTTGCAGGTCTCAATCAAGAGGAAGACTGCACGACGGTGCTTAAGCCGCCTTTTTTCCGTGACAGCCAAAAGCGATGTGGCTCACGAGCGATACTCCAGAGAGGAGGCTCCCGTGGTACCATAAAGGCTCCGAGGACAAATGGGCTGCCATCGGGGGATGTAGCGGAAGCTCTTGGTCTTGCTCGAAAGCAGGAAGACCCCGTGCGCTACGCTAGGTAAATGGGAGGGGCCATTTCCAAGATAAACATGTATTCTGCGGCGTCATTTCACAATGGGCCTGCTCGAATGGCTCGAATAGCCACGGTGGATCGTAGGCACGGTTGCGGTGTTACAGAAGCCGCTCGTTTTGCGACGGGATTGTATGGTCATATTGAAGTCTGGCTTCGAGGAAACGGTGTGCGTCTGGCGTACGTTCAAGCGTAGGAAGCAGGTCGTTCGTACAGGCAGGGCAAGATTGCCGCTGGCCAAGGCACGAAGGCTGTCTCACGACGCTGATTGTAAGCAAGAAGGAGCATTTCAACGGTCGGGGAGTGCGGCATCAAGGCTGTAAATGACGCCCGATTGATTCGGGGACAAGATGCACTGGGTTCACGGTGTCGCAGGCGATAAAAGGGACATGCATAGCTGGTAAGGCAATCGGCGCTGGGACTAGCCAGACCGAGTCGCCTAATCACGGAGGAGCCAGGAAGGAGACGAGTTGCAGAAGGGGTCGATAGTGATTCATTTTTGGTGCGGAATGATGATTGCGGCTATTTGAGCGGCTCTGAGCCTTGGTGTGTTGATTGACAGTTGCAAGTTGGAGAGACGGTTGCCTCAGCGGAGCGGTGCTGGTGGCAGTCTTGGTCTCGCGATTGTTAGTCATCAGTGACGGCCAAAGATTGTAGGGCAACAGGTTATTGCCAAAACAATGGCATCGTTCTTGAGGGGATCTTGGAATATTGTAGTTTCAGTAATAATGACACAGGCAAGGATATAGGTAGGCTTTATATAAAGATGTGATGTCGGGTAAAACCCATTTTGCGCTTCAGTGGATAATTTCTGGTGTGTCCCCAAATTGTGGGTGGTGTTGGGCTCCTCTAGCTCAGCGTGAAAAGACCCAACACGTGAAGAGCCCTCGATGCAAATAACCAACGAATTATTTGATGCGAACTGCTGCCCGTGTTTGGGACTATGAGTCTTTTGAGACTTATTCCAGCCATGAGCGAATCCACTCACTGAGCCTGATGTTCAGGCCTCCCGTTGTCCCTCAAATACCGCGGGTATTGAGCAATTGCCTACCCTGGATCTGCGCTTCCCAAGGAATGGGGTGCTAATCACATCCTTCAGAATTAACATTTAAAGACATGTTCTTGTTTCAAACAGATTTAATGTTCTTTTTATGCTCGTTCCATTTTCTGTCAATCAATCAGGCACCGAAACGGAGTGCTTGAGTGGAATTTTGTTTCCGCATCGTGACTTTCGCTTACAGTGCATGCTATGTCACAACCATGCTGCTGTGGCTTATGTCATTGAGGCTGTAAATATCACGTAAACATCAGATAACATCGATTTGCAATAGCCTTGAGTTCACGGAGCTCCAAGGATCAGCTCCATTCTGTCATTCGCGAGGAATCATGTTTGAGTATGTAAAACGTGCCCGTTGATATGCTAAACTACGAAGTTAAACTACTATTGATCTGAATATTGGAGAGGCTATCGTGACCAGGAATCTCATTGACTGAAACTGCCTCGAGGGAATCTAGGACATGATCTTCGAGGATCCACTTCCCGCTGTACCTTGTCCATCCACTCCGTTGCCTCTGTAGTAGCAGTCCACATATCAGGAATAGGAGCTCGCGCATTAGTATCAGGGCCCCGTCTAATAACCGGAGGTTCTCTTCTGTTGATCCGAGGATATCCATTATCTCCGGCAACGTCAGATTGCACGTCCCTCAAGAACACACGCTCGTTTTCCCACCGTTGTTCGTTTGCTCTCCTCGAGTAGTGCTGCTGGTTAGCCCCCGAACGGGTACCTGGTTCAACTTGCCTGTATCCTTCCCCAGGAACGTATTCCCATTGTGGACTTTCATCAGGGCTTTGTCTTATTTGAGGTTCGACTCTTGGGGATTCTTGCGGCTGGTGCAAGGTCCGCGCAAGACGATATCTTTCATAAACGATCCAAGGATCAACATCCCAATCGCCGGGAGTGGGAGCAGGAGGGTACACTGGAGATGTAGGCGATAGCCATGGTGTTGGATTGTACATTGGCCCGACCATCCTTCGCGTCTTGGGTTCCCAATTTGAGTTGGGATATCGCGCCCGGTAACGTCTCATATAATCTTCGTAAGCAGCGTCATTGTTAGCCTGGCTGTCAGATGCGAGCGGTGTTCGGTCATGATTATCCCGTCGGTAAGCCATGATCAAAGTTATCTTGATATATTGATTGGGGAAAAGGCAAGAGGATAAGGTGTAGTATTTATAATTGATCTCAACAGCTCATGGGTGTAGCGCTTCGAACTACCATCTTCTGATAAGTGATCGAAAGCTTCTGGGAACATTGAGTGTCTGCCACCATAAGGCAATAAAGCTGTGGATTGACTGGCATTGTTGGCTTGACTTCTTTCTCGATATCGAACCCTCCTCAATTTCCGCAACCCATCACTGCAATATCCCTCCCTGCCTTTCTTGATGTTTACGCTGATTTGCTGGCTGTCTGTTCATCCCCGGTTGCTGGATTCGGAGCTGGATCTGGAGCTGGAGCTGGAGATTTGTCCTTCTCCACTAGAGCCTTGTAAGCTGCTTTAGCAGCGGATACTGTCAAGGTCTCTTTGACCGCATCGTGTAATACTCCTCCTGGTTTCCACAGATCATCGAGGTCGCGGTCACGGTCCTCCTATAGCTTTGAGATTTTCTCGATTTCTCTCAGGATTACTATATTTTTGGGGTTTATCGGGGCCCTTCTATCGGGATAATATTTCCCATTCGGCCACATGTCTTGGAGTTTTTTGTATTTCTTTTCGGCGAGTTTCCCGCTTACGCTCGATGTCCAGACTCCTGTGACTCTCGCTGGTTTTGTAGATTCTTGTCCCCTTTGGCTTAGTCATTGGATACGTCCGTTAGTTTGGGTTTGGTGCGCGCCTTAGCTCTGTGGGAGTATCTCTTTGATGCTTTTTGAAGATATTATGATGACTTTTGACGATTTATGATGATGACTTATGATGGCTTATGATGACTTTGATAAAGTTTGGTGAAGCTGCAGGAATTGGACTTGGCTGACGAGGCGGAAGACAAACTGGAGCCCAAGGGAAAGAGAGAGTGCCTGCCTTGCCTTATTAGCAAAAGAGGCTAAGCCACTGCCGACTCTTGAGTAACTCCTTTTGGAGCGAATGATTGAGGAATGCTGAGACTGAAAGATGCTTTG
Organism: Fusarium sp. NRRL 25184; assembly: GCA_013755755.1. Taxonomy (NCBI): domain Eukaryota; kingdom Fungi; phylum Ascomycota; class Sordariomycetes; order Hypocreales; family Nectriaceae; genus Fusarium; species Fusarium sp. NRRL 25184. The sequence continues at coordinate 6,571 of JABSSZ010001091.1, forward strand.
CCATTAGATCCAATCGTGAATGCTGTTGATGACCTACCAGAAGCATTCAGTTCATTATCCAATCACAAGGCAAGATGGCCGAGCGGTCTAAGGCGCTGTGTTCAGGTTCGATTCGAACTAGAAACGATTCGCAGTCTCGAAAGGGGCCTGGGTTCGAATCCCAGTCTTGTCAACTATTTTTGTCTGTGTCGCAAGATGCCCATCAACTCTGTTCTTCCTTTTGCCACATCACTGCCGTGAATTCTTTGTGCCCCATCGGCCATCCTAAACGATTTGTCTAAGTGGTGAGTAGCTTACTTAAAAGATCTCTCACGGGTGTGAATCGGAAGAGGCTGGCATGTTTTCACTCCATGTGACTCTCTGCCTTTCTCCACTCGCCATCAAATCAATTGGTGCGCTTCAATCGGGGATGTCGGAGCCGGAGTTGACTCGCCAAGTTCAAAGCGTTTTGTCGATCTTTATCAAATTTAAGAATTTCCCCGCAGACTCCCCGGAACCATTGATGCTGGTTCCTTGCCTCTACCCCGGATTTTATCAATGAGTTTATTTACGAACCCTCTCAAGTCATGCCTAATTTTCGCAAAGGACCGCCGACCCTCGGCTACGGCAACGACCGATTTGTCGGCCGGTTAGCTAGAAACAGCTAACGCGGAAACATGAGTCCATTCTGGGATCGTCATCTATAAAAGAGGTTTTAACCTCTCTTGAGTCTCTCATTGATGCTTGTTCCCCATCCACTGGGTCTTTCAACTTTACCCAAAGACATCTGCACAAGGTCAACACCATGTCCGAGAAGCATGACGAGTTTGAGAAGACCGATGTACTCCATCGCGATCTGACCAATGACTTGCCGCCAGAGGCACTTGCTACTGAGATTGCGCATGAAGTTGAGAACAACAAATTCTCGCCATGGACGCCGTCTATGTTTCAACTCTATGCTGTGCTGTTCGTGGCGTATTGCTGTGGTTGCCTCAATGGCTATGATGGTAGCTTGATGGGTGGATTGAACGGAATGACATCGTATCAACGAACCTTCAACATGTAGGTTCACACACCCACCTTGCCCAGAGTGGCACTTGACTGACTTGTTCATATAGGAAATCCGATGGTTCGGCTACTGGTATTGTCTTCATGATCTACAACGTCGGCAGCATTGCTGCAGCCCCAACTGTCCCTTTCACCACCGATCGTTTTGGTCGTCGCGCTGGAATGTTCACTGGCGCTCTGATCATCATCATTGGCACTTGTATTCAGTGAGTAATTGACTCAAAATATTGAAAACAGTACTAATAAGACTAAGGGCTACTGCGAAAGCCATGCCTCAGTTCATGGGCGGCCGATTCCTTCTCGGCTTTGGTGTCTCGTACTGTTGCATCGCTGCCCCAACCTACGTCAGCGAGCTTGCTCATCCTAAGGCACGTAACATTGCCAAGTGTACCAAAACATTACTGACATGACTGTAGTGGAGAGGTACTCTCACTGGTCTCTACAATTGCATGTGGCCTGTTGGAGCTATCATCGCTGGCTGGGCAACCTATGGCAGCGCTTACATCTCCGGCAATAATGGCTGGAGAGTTCCGGTCTGGATCCAGCTCGTCACCTCTGGTATTGTCGCAATCTTTGCATTCTTCCTCCCCGAATCAGTAAGTCCCTACATCGCTATCACCACTGTTCATCGACTGACCGAGTACCAGCCCCGATGGCTGATTGCCAATGATAAACACGATGAAGCTGCCGCCATTCTCGCCAAGTATCACGGCGAAGGATCAGTCGACCATCCCATTGTCCAACTCCAGATGAAGGAGATGATGGCCCAGATCTCAACTGAGGCTTCAGACAAGAGATGGTGGGACTACCGTGAGCTCTGGAACTCGCACAGCAACAAGCGACGTCTTATCTGTGTTCTCGGTATGGCTATCATGGGTCAAGCATCTGGTAACTCGCTGTCCAGCTACTATCTTGTCGCCATGATGAACACGGCTGGTATCAAAGATGAGAAGCTTGTTCTTGCTCTTAACGCCACCAACAGCGTTCTTGGACTGATCGGCTCGGTCATCGGTGCCCGTTTGACTGACCGTGTTGGCCGCCGACCTCTTCTCATTTACAGTATTCTCTTCTGTTCAGTCATCTTCGCCGTCATCACTGGAACGTCCAAGATGGCCGTTGACGACGCAAGCAACAAGAACGCAGCCAACACCACCATCGCCTTCGTCTTCCTCTTCGGTGTCGTCTTTTCACTTGGATGGACTGCTCAGCAAAGCATGTACATCGCTGAGACACTCACTACCTCCACACGAGCCAAGGGAACAGCACTGGGCAACTGGGCTTCTAGCTGCATTTCCCTCGTCCTGGCCTACTCTTCAGGACCAGCCTTTGAGAAGATTGGTTACTACTTCTATCTTGTTTTCGTGTTCTGGGATCTGCTTGAGGCTGCGTTTATCTTCTTCTTCTTTCCTGAAACGAAGGACCGGACGCTGGAAGAGCTTAACGAGGTCTTTGATGCCCCAGATCCTGTCAAGAAGTCGCTGGAACCTAGGACTGCTGAGACGGTTCGGGCGACTATGAACCAGAATGAGGCAAAGGTTATTGATGTCTAGATAGCTGTGAGATGTGTGGTATAGAAAGGCTGTCGGTCGATATGCATATAGATCTCAAAGAATCTGGTCAATATACAACGTTCTACCTTCGCAATAATCGTTCATACTAAAGAAACTATACAATATCATGACGATGGGAGGCCTGCATGCGTTAACGCTTCCAGAGAGAATGATTTAGTGCCCTGACACGATAGTAGTGGCCGGGGTCAATGGCTCCTATTGCCCTTCATGTATAATTTTGAGCCTCTGGTAGAGGGCGATATCATTGACTGCATGTCACACGAACCTCGGCTGAACCATGCCATTTGTCAGGCTCTATGTGTGACATGGTATGAGAATTCGGATGGTGGAAGAGGCATGCCATTGCTCCGTCGATGGTCCGATGCAACATGGACCATGAATAGCAAAACTCTTGGCTCAAGTGACGTTGGAACAAGGATATGCTCTTCCCGGCTCCGATACCCCCGGGTCATCACTCAGTCTCCCCCTGTCGATTACCCCAGACCGTTCACTTCTTGTCTACGTTGGCCCCGCATATGGGCCGGCAGATCATGTGAAGTACTTACAGAGGAAGGTTCCTATGATTCAGCCAAGGTCTTCAAATTGGTGCGCATATGGTGGTGCGCATATGGAAGAACCTGATGGAGAAAATTGCAATGTCGATCACATAACCTTAAACTTGTTGTTAAGTACCGAATACCCGAGTAGAGCAAAGCAGAAGCCGAATGTGAAGTAACGGTGACTTACCCCAGAAAAGATATTCTTCACATCGGGCCATGTCTCGCCGGCGTCCGAGCATACCGTAAAGAGAATTGAGCCGGGTCGAAGTATAATAAGAACATCGAATCATCCTCAAAGTTGGTCCCGATCAAGCTCCAAGAACTGCAGCTGGGTCCTTCAAAAGAGTTCCGTACTAGATCGCGTGATGCCTCGTTTCCTTTCAACTCTTCTTGCTGTGCTTGCAGCCAGCACGGTTCAGGCTTCTCTTGACATCGTGTCCGGAGCAACATGGACAGCTGTAAGTCAACCGAAAGCTCAATGCATGAATGGCTTGCTGACCTGACTTTACCCAGACCAACACTGGTGAGCATGTCCAAGCTCACGGGCATGGGTTGATGTAAGTGTTACATCCTATCATTGTGGACAAACATCTGACCTTTACAGTGAGGTTGATGGAACCTACTACATGATCGGCGAGGATAAGACAGACGGAACATACTTCCAGAACGTCAACTGCTACTCCTCCACCAATCTCGTCGAGTGGACATACCGAGGCGCGCTTCTCTCTCGCACTAGCGAAGCAGGGGACCTCGGCCCCAACCGGATTGTTGAGAGGCCCAAGGTCATTTACAATGACCAGACAAAGAAGTATGTTCTTTACATGCACATCGACAGCCCAGACTACAAGGATGCGCGGGTTGGTATCGCCACTGGCGATACTGTATGCGGCAAGTATACCTATCATCGGAGCTTCAGGCCTCTAGATAAGCAGAGTCGTGACATGGGACTCTTCAAGGATGATGATGGATCTGCGTATCTCCTGACCGAAGACGTAAGCTTTCCACTGTGAACTTTGGTAGAGGACAGGAACTGACCAAGTTTCAGCGCGAGTATGGAACGCGAATCATGGCATTGTCAGACGACTACCTCAACGTCACTGAGATTACGTACCAGTGGCAGTACTTTGCTGAGTCCCCAGCTATGTTGAAGCAGAACGGATACTACTTCATATTTGGCTCTCATCTGACCGGCTGGAATGCCAATGATAATGTAAGCGGCCCTCCTGGCCCTTGGATATACTTCAAGTTTATTGACACAACACCCCAACAGATCTACAGCTACGCCAAGTCACTGTCTGGTCCATGGTCCAACTGGACCGAGTTTGCACCTATTGGATCAAATACCTATCAAAGCCAGGTCAGCTACATTCAACCTCTTGGTAATGGCAATGCAATCTATATCGGTGATCGCTGGGTTTCTACAAATCTCGCTGCTAGCACCTACGTCTGGCTACCGCTCAAGGTTGATGGCAGCAAGGTCACACTCAGCTGGTACGACTCTTGGTCGCCAAACCTTTCAAAGGGAACTTGGTCCGAGACAAAGATGACAAAGATCGAGGGTGAGACCGCAACGATGGGTAATGATGCCAGAGTCATCTCATGCAGCGAATGCAGTGGCGGTCAAGCTGTCGGCTACATCGGAGGTGACGAGAAAGGCACTCTTACCTTCAAGAACATCAAGAGCTCTGGAGGTACAGCTACTATTAACGTCAAGTACCGAAATGGTGACACCGGATCACGATATGCCACCGTCAATGTCAACGGCCAGTCTCAGAAACTTGCGTTCCTGTCTACCAGGCATCTTTCTCAGACAGGACTCAGTCGGGGTTTCTTTGATCTGAAGGAGGGATCGAATAACACGATCACTATCTCCAATGATGATGGATGGGGTCCGGATGTGGATGCCCTGATGCCACCGGCGGTATAGAGCGAAGGCTGTTGAAATTGGGCAGAGAGAGGATGTTGATGGTGTATGAGTGTTGTGAATCGGGAGCAATTCTGGCACCCTCCCGGGCCCATAGTGTCAGCCACAGCTGTGGGGCGCGTTTCTTTGTACAACATCAGTCACTTATTGGATACTGTTTGACTTGATCGAAGACCCGTTAGTGACAATCGTGAGGCAAGAGTTTGCGAGCATGGCCGTTGGCCATGCGGGGTAGCAGCAAGCGTGGTGCTGCAGGCCGGCTTTCGTATCCCAAACAGGCCATAATTATGTGATATCTGTGCCATAATGGATCTTTTTGCTTATCTTGGAAGAAAAGTATCGACGACGCGACGTCTGTTGCGCTTGAGATCGCAAATTATTTCCTTTGGTCCTCTGTATGCACGGATCTCGGCAATTTATCTCCACCAAGTATCGTCATGAAGCATCCATCATCATGGAGTTTCGAAAGACAAATACTTTGACCATGTATATATAAGCCCTCCTTCGTCTCCAATACCAAGATGAAATAGCATCATAGCATGCCAGCCCAGTCTTATCTCTCCCCAAACTGCAATTAGAGTCTCATTTTGCCCATCATGGATCAAATTGTCAAAGTCGGTGCCGTACAGGCAGAACCTGTGTGGCTTGACCTTGAAGGAAGTGTTGACAAAACCATCTCGCTGATCGAGAAAGCTGCCGCCGATGGAGTTCAAGTACTTGGGTTCCCCGAAGTTTGGATCCCCGGTTATCCATGGTACGATCGGAATCTGTCAGCCAGGAAGATTTCGTGTGCTATGTACACATGATGCTAATAGGTAATGCAGGCAAATGTGGACATCGCCTGTTATCAACAATGGAGGCTGGATCCACGAGTACATGGCCAATTCAATGCGCCGAGATTCGCCTCAGATGAAACGCATTCAGCAAGCTGTCAAGAAAGCGGGAATGCTCGTTGTTCTTGGGTACAGTGAGCGAGATGGAGCGAGCCTGTACATGGGGCAGTCTTTCATCGATACGAATGGAGAAATCATCCATCATCGACGAAAGATCAAGCCAACCCACGTGGAGCGAACGATCTGGGGTGAAGGACAAGCCGAATCGCTCAAAGTCGTTGTTGATTCCAAGTTTGGAAAGGTTGGCGCCTTGAACTGTTGGGAGCATTTGCAGCCATTGCTTCGATACAACGAATATGCGCAGGGCGTGCAGATACATATTGCTAGTTGGCCAGCTGAGTTTGAGATGCCAGACCCTGAAAAGATTGCTTGGTTGTATCACGAAACTGGTGAGGCCAGCTATCGCGCAAGTCAGTTCATGGCCATCGAGGGGGCAACTTTTGTCGCTGTGGCCTCACAGGTTCTCACCGAAAAGAACTTGGAAAGAAATGGACTTACGGGCAATCCTGTCACCAAAACAGTAAGATGAACCTCCCTTCAAGATGTTCAGACTGACTGACTGTTGATGTAGCCGGGCGGTGGATTCTCGATGATCTTTGGGCCCGACGGCAAGCCACTTGCAGAGCCTATCGGTGACGGTGAAGAGGGTATCATAACGGCTGTGGTCAATCTGAGAGATATTGATAAGCCCAAGGCTTTCATTGACGTCGTTGGACATTACGCGCGGCCTGACCTGCTGAGCCTCAAGGTCAACGAGAAGGTTGCGAAGCATGTCGTCGTAGATTAGTGACGAGGAGGGATCTCGAAGTTATTCTTTCTCTTCGAGCTGTATGCAAGGGTCATATTATCATCGTCCAGGAGATTTTACTCTCCCTAGAGGTTTGGATCATGCGCCGGTTCGATTTTATGATAGCGCTGGTAGTTACTCGTCTTCTCAGATATCCAATCGCACAAACTGTCAATTGCCTTTAGATTCCCATATTTTAGAGTACAGGTGTTCGCGTGCATTCAGTCAGTCTGCTTCCAGCTTGTGTTGCACCAACCTTGAACTTATCGGGCACTATGAATTGCTGGGTCGAATTGCCTGTTTGGGTTCAGTTACGAATATGGTGATTATTGGCGGCTGACACATCCATCTTCTGGACCCCGCTGATTTCCATTACACATCAAGGCATGTAGTGACAAGATACTGACGCAAACTGTAAACTTGTCCGAGGTTTCAAATCATATTCTCGGAAAGACTCGAGATCATCAGCCCACTCACTGTCGAAGGGCAAAACGGAGATGCTGCCGAAACAAGGCTGTTGGACCTGCAAGAGTAAGATCTCAATTTCGATGTTGATCACCAAGCTGATAAGTGCAGGGCGCAAGATCGGCTGTGATAGGACAACTCCAAGTTGTAATAACTGTATTCGGACACAAAGAAAATGTCTTGGGTATGGCCTTCAACTTCTCTGGCCAGATCGTCATGATGGGCGGCGGAGAAAACGTGACCCTACTGAGTATCGACCCCCAACAACACTTTCAGAATCGGTTCACTATGGCAAATACTTCTTGAACACATCCTTATCAGATGTTGATATTGCTGTCGCCAAGAGTGATGGCCATATACTTGTGGATCTCTTCCTGCAACGACCTCGACGCAGTCTCACACTTCATGGCCCCACGCTCGATCATGGAGGAATGCTTCTCGGTTACTGTGTGTAAGATGCGGGCAGTTCTATCTTTCTTTGGCTAATGGTTCCAGACGAGAACATTATATCTCCCATGATCTCCACAACGCAAGTTCAAAACGGCTTCTGTTCGACATTACTCCCCATGGCATTGTCAAGCCAAGACGCTTCGGCTCTTGCATTGCTCAATTCAATGAAGGCTGTAGCAATGATCCATTACTCGAACTCAATATCTGATGCAATCTCGTTCAAACTGAAAGCTATCCAGAACTTATCTATGTCACTCGGAACTGGTAGGAGGTCAATATGCCCATCGACTAGTCAAGTTCAGCTTGCGGCAGTGATGATGCTCTGCGTCTACGATGTCCGTATGGTCAAACATTCGATTCAAGAACTTGGCTCATATTGCACAGGTCTTCGATAGAGAAGAACATAATTGGTACATACATCTGAAAGGAGCGAAGGAGATCATAAGGCGACCGCGCTTGACAGATACGCCCGATTCAGGCTCAAATTTCCTTCTCACTTGGTGGTTATATCACGATGTTCTGGCTGCTTTCAACCATCCAGCATGGAGATGGACGGAAAGTTCGAGTTCAGACTCTGGGTCTCCTTTACAAGCTTTCAGTGGTGACAGGTCTTTTGTAAGTAACCTCGTTCCCGCGTCGGCTATTCTGACTCGAGTCTAGATCGTGGGGTCCTTGGGCTGTTCTGTTGAAGTGCTCGAGATCATTGATGAGATCAACATGATGCGGCTACACTCCGCACATGATTGCCTGAGCATCTCAATGCTGAAACGGTGCGATTTAGCAGTGAAGCTTTACAACCTCCGACAGTTACTTGCTCCCATCGAGTCCTCTGATAGTTTGAGAGCACATCGCATCCTGGCCATCGCTGAATTATATCGTCTAGCGACACTGCTCTATCTCCAACGCGTGCTTCCCGTCGCGGAGGACAATTTCACGCGACCGGTCTACGTACAACAAGCCCTGGGAGTCTTGAATAGTCTAGGTGTTGCAACCAGTCCATGGCCAGTGTTTGTCATCGCATGTGAAGTTGACGAGCAAGACCGCGTCAGCATCCTTCATACGTTAGACAGAATGGACAGGGTGAGAGGCATTGGCAATATCAAGGTTCTACGAGATATTATTGAGAGTATCTGGAAACAACAGGATCTTCGGAACTTCGGAAAAGCTGGTCAGCGCATCGATTGGTTGCAGTTTGTGGAATGCGATGTTCCGGTCCCGTGGTTTATCTAGGCCACGTCTGGCTCTCGTTCTGTCACATCCACATCAATCACGTTTCGAATACTCAAAGCATAACGTCTCTGTCGTGTAGCACGTGCTCGACTAAACTGTCCCACTGCTAAACAAGCTTCTGGACTAAAAGTAAGTGCCGGGCGGTCTCACATAGCTCGGGTTGCAATGTCTTGTCCACGTGAGTTCCACAAGTGAATTGCTATCTAGTTCCGAAGGAAGACAGCTCGTAACAGTCCAGATGCAAAAGTCTCTGCTTGTTTGTCTCATGTTGTATCTATTTGCTGCTAGCTGCCGCCCAGATGGGAAACTGACCCTCATTGTAGAGCACAAGGTTACCATCATTCTGAATAATCAGATACGTTGAGTCATTTCCTTTGCCCGCAGAGGTATTTGTATGCCAAGTGGCATGTCCAGTACCAGAGTTGTCGCTGGGAGTGCTGGTAAGTTATGGCTCGTTTAAGTACGGAGAAGCTCTTACTAGATGACGAGATTGCCGTCTTCTTGCATCTTGACGCCTTGAGGGTTCCAGGTCTGCTGATCTGTGCTCTGCCAAGCGCAGTAGTCGCCGTGGTAGACAGCAAGCTTACCGTCGTCTTGCATACGACATTCTACGGAGCCGTCCTCACTCCATAGGCTGTCACCGACAAGGAGCCACTCGCCGTTGTTGAGCCTGTCGCCGGGCATTGCGATGGTTGATGAAGTGTTGAGATAGACTCTGAGATTGTATAAGGATGGCGGTTGAGTCAAGACAGGTTCGAAAGGTCGAAGTGGCTTTATACTGAGAAAGGCGTCCGCCTCGGGTAACCGTGCTTGAACTACCAGAAATCGAGACATGATGTGTTGTGACGTGTAACTGAACCCCTCACCAAGTTGACGAAATGGTGTCCATACAGAAACACGGCTGCCATTCTCGGTTTCCAGTGCAGAGTCTGTGAGACACAGCAGAGGAGATGTACAAGGATGGGCCATGAGTCAATTGAGTCGTGGACCAGGTTGGCTCAAGTGAATCCCGATGTCGCAACCACGGTCTCGCAACTACCCGTCACACTGATTCTGGGGTTTATGTGAGGGCCAAGCTGAATGTCGTGAGGCATAAGTTAACCCTGTCGTGAAAGCAAGACAGTTGACCGCTTCATGTCTCCATCTATGCTATTGTCAAGAATTTGCACGGTTGGATGGCCTGGATCAGCTCGTTGTCTTTCGGTTGGACAAGAGGCTCCAATGGTGTTTCACGATTACGACGTGTCCATCATGATGTCTTGGCTCATGAACCCGTAGGGCAGACTACTTGTGACACCATTGACCGCCTCTTTTCCGCCCCTTTCAGCTCTTTGGGAGATCGGGGTCTGATCTTCGGCTGGTAGGCAGCTGAATATGATGGGCATGAGGGTGAGGGGCAATCACAATGAGGCAATGTCCCAATCTTCCAGAACTCAAAAAGCTATGACCTGCTGAAGAGAGGTGTATGTCTCGGCCTCCTCAGCACCGATCTCTCGATCAGCTAACTGGAAAGTTCTACAGGCAATGATGGTTGAGGCTTCGAGGCATTACATCACTGGCCCATGACGTATGTGCTGATCCACGCCGTCATGTTACTGACGGACCTTGTAGAGTAGAGAGTGGCCTCAACTGATGGGTAACATTGACGCAGGCAGCATAAAAGTTAACGTGACCAACACGAGGGACAAAGTCTCTCGCTGACAAAGGATTTGAGTGCTAATTGAGCGCGTTGCGGGCTGTGAATCCTATGGTGTCATGAGCTTTTCCTGCACTACCTCTAGTGGCACTGAAAGCGATGGAGACACCAAATGGCGACGGCCAAGAAATATCACGAGGAGAAATGCATGATTAATCACACTGTGATAACTAGTGTCTGTGTTCAACCACTCGTGCCAGATGCTGAAGAGATGCTCTGTTAAATGTAACACGGCATTTGACGCGATGCGACACGTCCAGGTGCTCGCGTACTGAGTGACATTGCGCGTCCCCTAACAATAGCGGGGCCATCAAATGGCTGTCGGATTGACCAGCCACAAATTGGTACTTCCGATAAGGCCGCTTATCAGTGCGATAACACTCTGGACCTTCGTCTGATGACCCTTGCATTTGCGACCAAGCGCTTGCTACGGCGGCGCTCAAGAGCCATCAACGCAAAAGGTACATTTCCTTCTCCTGTTAACACAGCGTCCCGCAAGGTCGCTAGAGGTGACAGAGCCAGCACCTGGAGCCCAACAGCAATCGATCGAATGGCTTCAAGTAGCGAGGTCTGTCGCCAGCACCGTTTCTCGGAGCTTCATTCCTCGTTACCGCCTTTTATATCTTGAGTTGGTCTTCTACTTATCACTGAATCATCGCACTGCATTCACTGGCTGTATGTCTGGTTCATTTTCCCTCACATGCCCCTGTAAGTTGGTGCGCATTAGGCGTTTGCTGTCAAGTTGGCACCACTCGCCCAGCAACTGTTGGCTGCTTCCGGCTGCAACATCAGCGCGACCAACAATCAGCCAGCGATCTAAAATTTACTCAGTATGGTTGAGCCGTGCGATTGTCAACAGTCAAAAAGGAAGACAGGTCAGAGACACAACCGGCAAAAACATACAACAGCGGGNNNNCACTACCTTTGGTCGTATGTATAGGACAGAGCATGTCTTTTGGCCTATATCGACAGCATGACGGTGATCTCACAGCCTTGTTGTCTTTACCTATGATATCTCGCGGTACTGTTGCTTGAGTTCTGCCTTGTTGACTACCAGTTACAAGGTGTCAGATGACTTCTTGGCAATGGAATACCGGTGTTTTAATGCAATTTGCTAAACGTACGTGGGTTGACATCCCACTACAGCTAATTGCTGGTCACAGAGTTAACATCGGCTGTACTCCCGTATAACAGTACTCATGTCCATCACTTCACCAACAAGACCTGCTTGTTTCCACAATACCACCTGTCGAAAATTAAGCAATGTAAGTAATAATATGCCAGCACTGTACCGGGTTTGATATAGAGAGGGCTTTTGTCCCAGGGAAGATGTGCCAATTGAGTTTCTCTGCGTTCATCGAAGCTTACCCTTGAGCTTGAACTCAAACGCGTTTCGCCACGCCAAGTGGCGGTCGGGCGGTAAGACAAACCAACATCAACCGATCGCGCCAACAATCCAGCAAGCTCTGGTTGGCTTTATAACTCAATTGCCACTGGAACTCCCCTGATCATCAATTATTAATGACTCGATTGAACAGATTCGACAGAATCAGTGCATGCTACCAAGCTCAAGCGTCCGTGGTTCGTTCGTCACCAGGAGTCGTCTATGTTGCCACTCAGATCCGGCAAACCAACAAGCGGGTTTAGCTCAGTTGGGAGAGCGTCAGACTGAAGTTCAACTTCAATCACTATCATTCGATATCTGAAGGTCGTGTGTTCGATCCACACAAACCGCATCTTCCTTTTTGCTCTTCTTGCTAGTTGCCTGTGGGTCTGCCGGACCAGAAAGTGTCTAGCGTTGAAGAACCAGATGAATGGGGACCATCAAGAACTTCGTGACGGGGTTCAAGGTCTTGGCCAAGCTTGTCAGTAGACTCCAAAGCAATGGCGAGCTTACAGGAGAGATCGATTCTTAGTTTTTAGAGCTGAGAAAGTACTCGTCGTTGATTGGGTTGCAGGCTGGCCTTTGCACGAGCAGACTGAATGACGCATTACGCCCAGTACCCCAGGGCAGCCAAGTCCAATGAGCGCGTCTTGGAACAACAGTCCGAAACTGTCCCTGCCATCTATCCAGTGCTGTCCATGATCGATCAACTTTGCCCCCAGAAGCTCAATTCTTATACATCAATTCTTTCGCTCTCCGCCAACGAATTGAGTGGGCATCCCAACCCACTCAAAGCACTGTCGGTGTGGCTCAGTTGGTTAGAGCGTTGGTCTCATAGCACTAAGCGTGATTTGGTCGCAGATCAGAGTAATCCAAAGGTCGAGAGTTCGAGCCTCTCCACCGACAAGAACTTGTCTTTTTTGTCCATCTTTCTCTTTTTGTTCTTCCGTGTTGGCAATTGCGTTGATAATTGGCTCAAAGACAACTAACTCAAGTTCACATTTTGCCTGTCAGACTGCCGAAATGCCCCACCCACGGGTACTGACTGGCAAACTCTACACCAACGTCACAGCGAACTGCAACTAGCTGGGAAACACAAACCGAATATCCAGTAATAAGTCGATCGTTCTTCCTAATCGGCTTTCTCGGCACTATGTAAGGCTGTTCCTAGCATGTCAGCATTAGCCATGACGCATTTGGCCCAGCATGTAAGCACGGCTCATGAACATCACATACTCGCTTGTCCGAATACAGTATCCCATTCGAGATCAATCTCAGCCTTATGATAATTATATCGTTTGGAAAATATTTAGAACAGAGATTCATGGAAGTGAAGGCTCAAACAAGTAACCCTTTCGAGCATGTCTAACATGACGATGTCGTTGTGCAGGAAGAGGCCGCCGAGATGTTATACATTTAAGAAGTCATGATGCTGGAGAACCAGTCTCCCTTTCCATAGACAAGAAAAAAAACTCACATCATTTGACATCTTTTACCTTTAACACTATCGTCATCTTATTCAGGATGCTCTCTTTCCCTTGCATCATAGCATGGGGTACTCTCCTTACCATGGTATTCCTACCTGACTTAGCCTCTAATTTTAACTTATACTGACAGACAAACAGGCCACCAACGCTCATGAGATCGAAGCATATCCACCAAATGTCATCATTTCCAACACCACCACGTCCATGTTCCAGCTCAGTAATGACACCGAGTTCTCATTCATCCTCAGCGAATATCTTTCCCTCGCCAATGAGGGTGGTAGCGCCACCGGGGAAGTCCTCCGAGCAGCTGCTGTGATTGAGCCAAACAATCCTGAGAGTTGGTATCAAGAATTCAAGTTTCTTGCAGACAAGATCCGTGAACAGGCTGTTGCTGCCGAGAAGAAGAAAGACTGGGTCTCTGCTCGCTCAGCCTACTTCCGGTCCTCATCTTACTACAGGGGCGCCGACTTTTTCTTGCACGGCAATCAGTCTGATCCTCGCATCAACATCCTCTGGCAGAAACAGAACGCAAGTTTCACAAAGGCTGTCAACCTTCTTCCCAAGCCCCCGACCTTTGTTGAGCTGAAGGCAAACAAGTTCACTGTCCCAGCATACTTTTACCCAGGAGATGCTCAACTTCCTGCTGGGAAGCGCCATGGATATGGAAAGAAGATTCCAACAGTTATTGTTGGAACCGGTTATGATGGCTCGCAAGAGGCGCTCTACCATAGTAACTGTCGTGAGATAATTCAGCGCGGTTGGAACTGCATCACATACGAAGGCCCAGGACAGGCGACAGTCCGTCGACAGCAAAATCTTGGCTTCATTCCCGAATGGTGGGAGGCTGTCACTCCTGTTGTCGACTATGTTCGCAGTCGTCATGACGTTGACCCTGATAGAATCGCTCTCATTGGCATGTCTTTTGGTGGGCTTCTTGCACCGTTGGCCGCGACACATGAACATAGACTGGCGGCTGTACTTGCTATTGACGGGATGCTTAACCTTCAGCGTTCCATACTTGAGCAGTTTCCTCCCGCTTTGACCAAGCTCTTCCTCTCAGGTAACAGCACGGCCTTTGATGACGAGATCTACAGCCTTCTCCAGAACCCCAAACTCCCAACTGCTCTGAGCTGGCCGATCAACCAAGGAATGTGGGCTTGGAACACCAAGAGCCCCTTTGAGTGGTTGACCATGGTGGGAGAGTTCAATCTTGATAAGCAAAGTCTGGCCAAAATCAATTGTCCCGTATTTGTCGCCTCGGGCCAGGATGACATGACCGCTCCGGAACAGCCAGAAGAGATGGCGAGGGCCTTTGGAAAGCAGGCGCACTACTTTTTGTTCAAGACGGAGCTGGGATCTGGGGTTCATTGTGCAATTGGGGCGGAGAATCAGCTTGCCCAGGAGACATTGGGCTGGCTTGAGGGCGTGTTTGACAAAGTCTCCAAGTAAGCATCGTAGGGGGACTTGTCTCTCTTGCGACGACATAATTTGCTATCTGTTTCATCGCCTTTGCTCATGATAGGGCACTCTGGTGAGAAGAGTACATGCAGTTCTTGGCTAGAGTTGTTGTATCTTATATACACATGAATCATTGTCTTCTATAGGAGTAAAGTCGATGTCATCTATGTAAAGTCGCCGTATCTAAGTCAAAACCTCAATCTATTATTTTATCTATAGCATGTCCCTTTGGAGCTTCACCTTAATCACTCTCTGCTTCACTCTGTGACGATTCCATCTCGGCCTTTAGCCTCTGATAGAACTTGCTTCGCTGCCGAATAGTATTCCCGTACCGGATGAAGACGAACGGGATAGCACACATAAAGACGCTCACAGCCCCAAGAAGCGTTGAAGCCCACCCAACACCAAGTTTGGTGTACATCGGCGCCGCGGCGATACATAGTCCCGCACCTGCAAGATTTCGCAGACACGTTCCCGCCGCCATGGCCGATGCCGAGTATACTCCGTAGCAATCGCCCAGGTAAGTCGTTAGAGCGATACTGATGAGAAGCTGAGCAGCTCCGAACGGAATTCCCGCTATCATGGGTGACACCCATGAGATACTAGACCGTGCGGTCCAGCCAGCCCAGAAGAGAGAGATTGCCAAAAGAGGGCCGCCCATGCATGCTAAAGGCAACCTGCTGTACTCATTCTTCTGGGCCCAGGTTCGACCAGCCTTTTTACAGCGTCTGTAATAGGCATCCCATAGGAAGAATATCACCAGGCCAAGGCAGATTCCTCCTGCAATGGGCAAGTACATGAAGCTACTTTTCTTGTTTGACATTCCGTAGATGCCCTTGAAGACGATGGGGTATGTTTGAAAGAACATGTAGTAGACGCTGTAAGCTAGCGCTATATATGTAGCCGTTGCAGCGACGATCAGCTCGGTGAAGAGCATATGTAGAGGACGAATTAACACGACACTCATAAGGTTCCGCCAGCCTTTGGCTTCGAGCTCGATGGCGGCATATGTCTCAACATTGCCCTGGCCAGTTTTTACTGCAGATCGCCGGATCCTTTTGGCGCGCCGGGCAAGGATGGTAGGGCCAAAGGTCTCTGGTAAGAATGCCAACGGAATGATGGTCACACCGGCAAATATGAGACTGAACCAATAAGCCCATCGCCAAGAGATCGGGGCCAAGTAGGCAGCTATTGTTGGAGCTATCAATGGCGCGCAGATACTAGCTGTGTAGTAGTATGTGAGCGCTCTGCCTCGCTGAGTCAGGTCGCTGTGCATGTCTGCGATGATACCGCCACCGAGTGTACTCGGTGAGCTGCCAACGATGCCTGACATGAGACGGAAGACCAGCATTGACGGCCAGTTTGGTGCTAGAGCGCAGGCTAGAGTGAAGAGGATGTAGACGATGAAGGCCGCTTGGAGAACATATTTGCGGCCTTGAAGCTCTGAAAGCGGTCCGAAGAGGAGAGGTCCGAAGACGTATCCTACGAGGAAAAGAGATATGGGCAGTGCCAACTGCGGGTTCCCTCGTCGGTCGTCAATACCGAACTCAGCGGCCATTGGTGACATGGCATTGGCTGGGAGGGATGACGAGAGTGTGCTGTTGAATAATGTCAAGGTGAGAGTAAATACTACAAATCTCTTCTTGGCCTAACAGCTGTCAGTTCTTGGAGTCCTTTGTTGATAAGGGAACCGCAAACCTTGGACCAGTTGTTTGGGTTCTCTGGATCATTGCTGTCAAATGTGACGATGACTCTTGTTGTTTGTTGTGACTCGAGTGATGTCTTCTTCTCAAACATCAACGATGCTGGTTCGGGATCCGATATCGCTTTTGAGACCTCCATGACGATGTGTATTGACTGTTGTCCTGGGTGTAAGATTGTGGCGTCTGGCGAATCGGGATTACAAATACAATTACTATCAACACAGATAGTATATTAGAGGACTTGATAGTGTCATACGAACAGGATTCAGGTGTGCATTGCTCGAAATGGTAGGATATTCTCCGACTTAAACAATCCTTCTCTTAGCTAGAAGCTCGTTCAGTATTTCCGCTTGGGGACGCTACAAGCGACAAGCCATTGTGGGGGTCGTGCATTTCGCCATCAATATTTGTTGTTGGTTGACCACAGGTTTACTCAACCATTTCAGCCCAGTAGAAATGCTGTTTCAAAGGGATCTATCCCTCAGGTGCGTGTACTTGACAGATCTTGTGTCTGGTCGATTCTCCCTGGCTACAATGTTAGGGAGCGATGTCGCATCAAGTGCGCAAAGCCTAGAGAGAGCAGATGTGATTGGCCATGCACCTCAAGAATGACCATGCCACTTTCTACATCTTCACCACGACAATCCTGAAATTGATTCAAGATCGATGAGTCTGTGTAGTAATCATGCGGTGATGCACCCTTCAGCCTCGAAGCTCATCGCAAGATATCACACGGCGAACAAGAGAATTGTGTCGGCAGTTCACAATATGCATAGGTCGACGGGCCTTTGCCTAGTCGGGTCTAGCACGCCAATCAACGTTGCATGTCTTCTCCGCTCGTTCGAACTGACCCAATGTGGTAATTCTATACGACATTCCGTCATTACCAACCTTTCAGGTTCTTCAGTTTGTTTGGTAGTAAACGTCGCGACACATTGACACGGCTCGTTCGTTTCCGCCAGTTCCGATCACAGGTGCCCTATTAAGTGTTGATGGATAGAGCAATGTCTGGTCGTGTTGTACGACGGCGAAACGTCAAGACTCGCAACCGGAATGGCTGCGTCACGTGCCGAGCTCGGCGGCTGAAATGTGACGAGACAAAGCCAGAATGCAACAACGTAGGTCGATGCCAATGAAATGACTCGTATGTTATCCCCATAGGGCTGAGTTACTGATTCGTGGTATCCACAGTGCATACGGTTGTGCATGCCATGTGGTGGTTATGCAAACCAGATTATCTTCAAAGATCAGAACAAGCTGTTCAGACATGACTCTCCGCGCCGGACGCGGTCAGGCCAAGCGATAAGCGAGCCTTCAGACAGGCGAGGTAGTGTTGACGATGAACCACAAGCCGAAGAAGCACAGAGCCCGGCACCTGAGTACTATTCTTCATATGCAACTCCAGCACCAGAGTTGGAGAATGATACCATTGCGGCTCAAACTCCCAACTACGATGCTGGCCAGCCAAACAACAGCTCCGATGTAGCTGCCGCACTTTCATCTTCTGATACACCTGCGGCTTGGGACTCTGGATTTATACCTGATACCGACGTTGACACGCCGGCACGAGCTGGAAATATTCGTGGTGGCTTGCCGATTATCGTGTCACCAGTTGCTGCATCGGACCAAAGTCCCCAAACGTCATTCCCATTCTTCGGTCCCTTAAGCGTCTCATCTCCCCAGCTAGGTCCAAAAACACAGGTTGCAACCCCGAGAAGCAGTCAATTCTTCACTGGACTTCACACGGCTCCGATCATCCCTCAAGGGCTTCTTGAGAGCATGAAGTTTCCCGAGGATATGCTCTACTACCATCACCTTCGGGATACATCTCCATACGGCGTCCTCACGCTGTTGTATCTAAACGATGTTATGGATGCCGGATTTCTCAGCGCATCATTTTATCATGCTGCTTTAGCCTTGTCAGCTCTCAAAGTCTCAAAGTCCAACATGAGACAGCAGCTGCGGAGTCAGGCCGCGATACACGCACTAGAACACTTTGTCATAGCTCTTGGAGATGTTGGGAACATCCCGATAGAGGATATGAACCCCGACATGCCGACACCAGGAAACGAAAACGGCCCTGGAAGACGAGAGAAGATTGTGTCTTGGCTTAGTACAGTCTTGTTGCTGGCACACTTTGAACTAAGACGAGCACAGATGAGGTTATGGTGCGTACATGGTCGCGCAGCGGTTGAGTTCCTGTCGACCCATTTGAGCCTTGTGAGGGAGACAACTATCGGAGAATCCCTGGTCTCTGCTTTCTCAAGGATAGCAGCCCTATTGGAGATCTACGAGGGTACACATTCGATCCAGGAACAAGTTGTATCATCTGAGGCATCACGGTCTCTCGTCCAATATCTCGCTGGCTCGACGCTGCCATACGACAGGCTGCTCTACATCATGCCCAGAGTGAATGAATTGGAAGAGAAATGGAGATCCAATCTTCGGCCAGGCGCGGAATGGGATCAGCGTGTTGACAACCTCAGACTTGAGCTAGAACAATGGCGAGCTAGCCTATTGCCGGAAGATATCCCTGACTTCGACAGCGAGGGGCCAGAGGCAGACATCAATATGAAGCCACTGACGCTTCTTTCTGCCCCGGAACCAGTCAGGCCGGCTACAAGTTTTACACATTACCTCGTATCTACGCTTCGACTTGACCTGATGTACTCGGCAGAATCAGGCCCCAAACTTTCTCCCTCTGAACGTTCTGCCATATTGCGCAAGATCTGTCGCCTTGCAGCCGGCCTACCATATGACTTGTCCGTCATAGTGAATAACTATGGATACGGAATGCTTCCTGCGATGCTCAACGCCTACCACATGTCCGACGCTGTGATAGCAGATTGGATCAAGGGATGGGTTGCATCAAGACCTGACACAAGAGAGGGCATATGGGACATAGAGCGCGTGCAGAGACTAATAGCGTATCTGGAAAAAGAGTATAATAACGAGGGATCAAGATCGGGGTGGACTGTCATTAAGACTCGGATGGTGGATGCGGAGGAGAACAGAGATGACGCGCAGCCACATACAAGAGAAGAGCAAGCTCGAAGTTTTTGCGTAGAGATATTCTGCAAGGGAAAACGTGGTTGGAGCATTGACTTTGTCGAGATAGAATGACTTGATAATGCGGCGATGACAAAGCCCAAGACGTTGACGTTGCCAAAAAAAGAATAAGCTTCCATCGCGTGATTCATTGCGGTGTGAAAAAAAGCTTCTGCTGTTATTAGGAAAAAACGTCATTGCGAATATCGGATTACCAATACGAGAATGACAAGTTAATTGCTAAAAATCTTTATAGGGCGTAGGTGGACGACAAGCTCGTATGACTCAGAATGGTCACTACACAATGAAGGGCGCAATTGTCACGTCGACATCCAAGTAAAGATGACAAATGACCTAAAGATTTTGACAATAGCGCATGCCACAGGGGGCAGCCACCAAATTGATAGCGGGCCGGTGTCCAATGATAAGCTGGGAAAATTGCATCGCTCGTTTGACCAAGCCCGAAATGGAACTGTTCAACGACGACATGTCAAACAGGAATTTTACAGGGAGACAATTCCAGAGAATTCTATAGAGTCATATGTTGGGTGACAGCATGTCCAACAGGATATAAGAGCATGCGATCTCCTGGCAGATTGTGTCTTTCATTCTGCTCATCATCAAGCAACTCATTGAATAAACATCAATCAATTCAAGCTCTTCAATTCCGATAACAACACTTTAAACAAGATCAACAAGTTCAACCACAACATCTATACACTATCTCCACACTACAACTATATCTTGCATACTGTAGCCCTACAAAACCACTACTACATACAACTCCACCATCTCTCGGAAAGCACTACACATTCCGAACACAATGGAATCCACCAAGATCAACGCCCGACGAGTCTGGTCCTCAATTGTCCGTCACGCCAAAGAGCACCATGAGTCAGTCAACGCGGCTGTAGCTGCATACTACCCCCAGCCATCATCTGCTTTCACACCTGGCAGCAAGTCTGCGGCATCCTCTGTCCTGTCATCCCCACGATACTCATTCGACAAGCCTCAGTAGAAGCTTTTGGGGGAGTTGGTATAATACATAAAGTGGATAATTAAGGTGTTGGTTAGAAGAAACTATGGGCTGAGACTTATTGCTTTACTGGTTTATTTTAAAGGATTTAAAAGAAGTATAT
>JABSSZ010001094.1:0-11966 GCA_013755755.1 Fusarium sp. NRRL 25184
ACTTAAATATAATATAAATTACATACGATTGAAATAAGATGGAGAGTAACTTGTATATATGACTTTTAATTTTATATACAAAGAGCATTCCCCTTGAACCTAAGATACTTAATTGTTATAAGATTAATTTTATGGGTTCTTTATTGGAGATAGCGCATAAAAGTATTAGAGTTGCATGTTGATTTCAAGTGAAACTAGCGATACATAAGAGCAAAGCAAGGCAGATACAGTTCTGAAAATGTAAAGAAAAACAACTTAAGGGTTGAAATTTGGATCATATGGGATCAAATCGCAGTCATCTTCAGCATCAAAATCCTCAAATAGCGGCTCGCTTCTTCGTATGTGGTCGTCTGGAATATCGATATCGGCAGCTTTCTCCACAGGTATCCAATCTCCGAGGCTGCCCTTCGGAAGATAGATAACAATGGGTCCAGACGACTCGACACCATCTCGCGGACCGATAATAACCATTCCATCTGAGGCCGGATTGTTGCTAGGGAAGAACTGGATATTGCGGTTACGAGCTGAACGAGGGAGTATCACCTCGTTTGTTGGTGTGGCGGCTTGCCGGTCATCAACTGGGCCCACCTTACCTAGCTTAAGCGGAACCCTGTAGACACAAAGTTTCTCGGCACTTATGGCAAGATACAGGTTGTCTTCTTCCCAGATCAGGCTAAACGGATTACCTGCTACCCTGTGGCGCTGCCAAGCTCCGAGCTCAACGATGGTTCGTGCTAGTTCTTTCGGCGGGCAAGATGCAGTTCGATGTGAAGACAATCGGTTCGTGGATAGTACCAGACTAATTTCAGAGCGCCAGTATGGTTTGTAAATGGTGGCCGTATAGATGTACTGCCCGCAGGAAGAGAAGTGAACATTGACCGAGATTTCCTCATCTACAAGGTGGTGAGAATTATGTATAGAGTTTGGACAATTTGTGAGTATCACTTACCGAGTTGATACTCTGGAAACAGACCATGAGACTTCTGTTTGAAATACTTGTTTGCCTCTACATCGGCATAGAGGATGTTCCATCGCCCGGTTGGCCAAACTAACAGCGGCTTGGTGGGGTGAATACAAGGATGCGAATCATACAAGGCCTTCGAATTCGCTCCAGAATCCTGAAACCGGAAGATAAATTGTGGCGCACCAGAGAATTCTGGATTCAATCTTTCAACTAAAAGGCACAGCCCGGGAGTACAGTCGTTCAAATACGAATCTCCACAGTCGCGCATGACCCCGCGGCTATCCAGGCGTTTCTTAGAGAGTACGTGGAACTTATCCCTGCACCATTTGCCTTTATGGAAACATGATTGACAGATATCGAACGAGTCAGTCATTGTGCATAAGCTGCACTGGTAGAATTTCGTAATTTTCTGGGCCTCGCAAGTGTCGCAATTCCAAGAAGAGACTCGTCTGTTGGCTGTAGTACCTGGCCTGGACACTGGTCTCTTGTCTTTCGACCGGAAGGGCATGCTTGCGTCGGAATCGTCACCAGATGTAGGTAAGTCACAAAACCCGACGCTTTCAGAAGAGTCATATAGTATTCCCGTGTCGTGGTTGTTGGCATCATCTGCCGAATTAGTTGAGCTTGAGCTGCTGCTGCCAGACGAGTCGTCTTTGGATGGCTCTTCTGCACTATCAATTCCAGTATCTCCAGATTCAGAAGTCGACGATGTTCCCATATCGATTTGTTCCTCTGACTCAGGCTCAATATCAGACTCTTGCATTGAAGTCCCCGTGGCAGAGCTCCAGGACTCGGCGGGTGACGTGATTCCGTAAGATAGGCAAGAGCCTTCAGAGAAAGAAGCATCTGACTCATCGCTTTCCTCGCTACTGGACAGATTATAGTTTCCGTAGCCCCTGATCCTGCGCCGTCGCCTAATTGCTCGGATCGTTCGTCTCCGGCTCTTAACTCGATATGGATGTCTGACGTAGATATTTTCCCAGTAGGTAGAGCCATAAGCCGTGTTTGTGTCATCATCCCCAGCCCAAGTTCCACTGTCGAAGTTGAACTCACTTGACCCAATCCGTAGTCGTCGATAGCCTTCAGTGAGTGCGACTGGTGCTACTCTTTCTGGAGTACACGGACTTGGAATGAAATGGAGGGCCCTGAACTCGCCAGGATCATACAAATCCCAGTTAGTACTTGCTTTAGAAAAGACGAAATATCTTGTCTCAAGGATTGCTGGTTTGCCTTCGTCCAAAACCCATGTTGTCTCCACCATTGGAACCTCGTCGACTGCCGAATCTCTGTTTGGCTTAGTAAAGATGTTTTGGAATTTGATACGACTTTGGATTTGGGGCTGACTTACAGTGGCTTGTTTATCCTCCAGACCGTAACCCTCTTTGTTTCATAACTAGCTGATACGACATAGGAAACCAGAGCTGGTTCGTGCATATCCTCTCCTGGCTGTAGCAAATAGGCACGATACCGTTGCAGACTAGCGTAACATGTGAAATAGTTCGAAGAGCCAAGAACACTCCAAAGGCAGCGATCTAACTCTCCGTTTACGGTGTTACTGATACCTCTCTGCAGAAAGGGGCCCCATTCGGCAAGAAACTGTAGGTAATCTTGCATTATCTGTTCGCCGCCACGGGAGGCAAGCCAATCGGGTAAATTCTTCTTGATGCATCGTTTGGAGCGGTTGTCGCAATCCAAATCCTGGATAAAATGCCCGGGCACGAATAAACTCTGAACCTGGATTGACGTGATGAACTGTTGTGACTTTACGTATTGCAATAAGCGACTAGACAGTTCTGCGGTAGGATCCGTTTCTTCAAGGTGTCGGTACCAGTACTTTGCAGCATATTGTAAAAAGTGATGGTCACGAATGTTTGACCCGTTCTCTGTCCAGAAGTCTGAAGCTGTGCGCTTAACTAGAAGCTTGCTATATCGATCTTGAAAGAGGTATTCCAGGCAAGATTTTGCAAGGAACGCAGAATCGACCATTGGGCTCGCCTCTGCTTTCTGACCAGAATGATTCCGCTCATCTGTGTTTTTGTTCGAACCTTTCATTAAAAATAGATAGACCGATTGATGAGAAAGTCGAAGCATCTCGGTTCCATCATTCTTAGTCACCATATGCTTAACAAATGGCACACATCGCTTTATGAGGACTTCTTTCCAGGGCTTGCTGCTTGACATGCTACGGTGACGACCTGGGTTTTCCCCGAGGTCATAAGCAGCGATGGCTTCTTGTACTTCCTCGACCCTCAAAGGGCGTTTTGCGAAAGTCAAAATGGACAGAATTGCCCTGCAAAAACAAACGGTCAGTAATTGGCAATGAGCTCAAACTTTTGGCGCCTAACTTGCCTCGAGAGGCCGATGGAGCTAGGTTGCCTGCGTTGGTCATCCATATCATTGCCCCGCAAACTATCCAGCGTGTTCTCGTAAAGCTTAGAAAGTTCATAGGGAAGAGGACTTTTAATTGTTGCCATGACCTCGCCGTCACTGACGCATTTTGATATGCTATCAATCATCATGGCCGCCCATCGGAAATTGTTTCCAGCATAAGGGCGTAATGACAATTGAGTCAATAGCTGTAACATATAGCTCTCTATACTATCAGTAAAAGCTGGATTCGATTCGATAGCCGACTTGAGGTACCTCTGAACATCAGCGCGAGATTCGTACTCTGGGATCTTCAGTTCGTGGACCGGTTTATTGTTCATCAATGATGAAGTCCTGTTGTCAGCCTGGCTGCTGAACCACAACCGGACATCTTTGTTCTCAGCAGAGAGTCTGAACAAGAACTCGATTAGGTCCTTCACGTCCTTGACCTCTTTATTGAGTCTCCGCTGACCCTCGTGGTTGTTGGGCGTAGTTGTTGAAGCGACTTCGTTTAAACCGTCGACAAAAAGGAAGACCATGCCGGAATACAATGCTGCTTCTAACAAAGCCTTTATGACCCTTTCCAACACTCTGCATTCATTCTTACTGAATTTCATCTCCTCAAACACATTTGCAGGTACGAGGTCGCATTCAATGACACGGTCCAGTAGCATGGATGCTATCATCCGTAACATGTCGAGCTTGGGGCGCTGCTGGTCAAATTTCAAGAAAAGGAATACTGTTCCAGGCCTTTCTGAGAGCGTCGATACCCATTCGATTACCACGGAGCAAAGGATAGTCTTACCAACGCCCGACGACCCAGTGACCCAGATCGACGGGATGGCTTCTTCCTTCGCAATCCAGCGCTGGAAGAGTGGGTCTTGAAAAATCCAGTTACAAGTACCTTCATGTTTTTGATGTAAATGTTCCTGCTGGTCGCTTTGATTGATATCGTTGTCCCCTGAGATCCAATCTCTAAGTGCTTCAACCTGTGTGTCGTTTGTTTTAACACCAGACTGGCCGATATTGATCCGAGCCGCTAGCCTCTTGTAGTTGACATCTTCTTCGCTGGCGAACTTACATATAGTAGAATGAGTCACTCGATCCATTGGAAATGTTCGTTCATGCCGTGCTTGAAGAAATGCAGAATGTCCCGGGGATGCCTTGAGAATGATAAGCTTTGGGTTTGTTCTTAAAGGATGATGTGCTAAAAACCTGAATGTCCTTTTGATCCATACCTAGAACGAGGCTAGAACATGCTGATGAGATATTGAAATTCACGGAGACCTCGGCGAAGCTTTTCCCAAGGTCGCCAAGGACTGGGGACCAGAGGGTATACTGTTCCAAAATATAGTCGGCGCCGCTGCCCATCAACTCCAAAGCATCCTTACTCATTCCCGAATGAGGCGTATCCAAGAATATAACATGTCTGGTGCATTTGAGGATCTCACCGTAAACAGATTCGCGACATTTGGCAATAGTGAGGGCCTGACACCTGTGTTAACGTTAAGGCTTATCTCTTCTGGAGAATAGTTACCATTTTGATTACAAGGCCACCAATTCCGTGCCCAATGAAGGTAATTGGATGCTTCTTTTGGGAGATTAATGATTACACAATAGAGCGACATCACCGTGGTGGTTCTTGGACTTACGTGGATGTTCTGATCGTGAAGATCACTGCATAAATACTCCCCAGTGTTATATAAAGATTCGCGTGAGCTAGGGTCAACAGGGCGGTAGCCCCATGCTAAAACCTTGACGTTTTTTAAATCTTCATTTAATGGAATAAAGTCCTTGGGCCAAGACTTGTTGTTTTCGTGTTCCCATGTGCTAGTGGCATTGCCGATAAGGCCATGGACGAGTACAAGACTGAGAAGGTATTAGCTGTTTTTTCAATTCTCGCAGTAACAAATATGCACTTGCTTAAATTTAACAAGGGTAGCGTCTTTAGGTGATGCCAGTGTGTGAAGCCCTAGCGGTTCGACTGGCATCTTTGCCTGGCGAGATGGCATAGTCAATATTGAGATTGACAATGACCCGCGCTGGCGTGTTTACTAACGAAAGAGGATTTCGTATTTCTGAAAAGGCCCGGAAGCTCTTGTCCACAATAATCATGGCCTTAAAAGAGCGGAGTCGCAGGGGTTGTCTCATCCTCCATTCACACCCCCACCACCACTCGCAAATATTGACCGCGTCCTGACCGGCTTTCAAGGGTCACCTAACAAGCCATATTCACTGTACGCCTCGCGTGTCAGCTTGCAGCTTGCAGTGCCATTCATGCCAAACGTGGTGGGCGAGCTTACGTTACTTCGTATGCAATACGTATCTTCCGGGCCCAATCACTTCACAACCTTTCAAAATGGACCCAGAGACCTCTCAGAGCTTTGTTACCCAACGCACCAATACCCTATCAAGTCCTAACAAGTCGGGTCACTGGGCAAAATCACATGCCTTTTCATCAGGCGAAGCTGCAATCAGGCTGAATGACCTTCCTACTGTACCTATTCTCATCCGATCAGAATATAACTAGCACATCACACCGAAGGATACGTTCTCGCTTTTTATCTCCTCTCCAGTAGTATCCTCGGATTGCAAGACAGCCAGACCGTGACAACATGGAGGCAATTCCCGTAAGCACATGGGTTTCAGTCTCCCCTCTTTTGATCAATTATTGATGCTTTGTTAGGCTTCAAGGCTCGGACTACAAACACTCCACCCCCCCGCGGGGGACGCGTCAACGAGAGAACCTTTAGCAGAGTAAGTGATGTTGTTGAATGATCGGAAGATAGAGAGTGCTGACTTTGGCTCCTCTAGCATCGTTGCAGTTCACGGGCTAGGTGGCGACTCACGTTCAACATGGTCTGAAGGAGAGGTCCTCTGGTTGCGAGATCTACTACCTCAAAGCCCCGAATATGAGAACACCCGTATCATGACTTTCGGTTACGATTCAACCGCATTTACACGCAGCGTCTCTAAGTCCACCAAGGGGAGAACATTCACGTTTGCCGAAGCTCTTCTGAGCGACCTTGCTGATGCAAGAGAACTGGTTTGTGAAGGTCAAGGACGGTCCCGGATTGATGCTAACCTTGCTAAGAATAAGACAAAAGGTCGCCCAATTATTTTCATTGCACATTCTCTTGGAGGTATTGTTATCAAAGCAGTCAGTCTCCCATACGAATAAGTCCATTATAAGGCTGCGTTAACTAAACATATTTATCAAGGCTCTTCGGCATGCCAGGGAAAGAAGAAGCATGTTTGGCGACATCATGGCTTCCACCAAGTCTATTGTATTCTTCGGCACCCCACACCAGGGAGCAGATATCGCCACATGGGTAGGCTACTTATCAGGCATCTGTCGCACTGTCGGCTTCAGGCCCACCCATGTCACAGAAGAGTTGAGGCGTTGGTCGAGTCACCTTGTCGAGCTCACAAAGGCCTTTAGCGAGTACCAAGAGGATTTTCCCGTCACAACCTACTATGAAGCGAACCCAACAAACGGAGTGATTGTAAGTGCCCTAGATCTGTTGATGGGTATGGCTGAACTTAACGCACACAGGTCGTCTCAGAAGGGTCTGCAACGATGGGATGGAAGAACGAGAGGCATCGCCAACTGCTCAGAACACACACTTCAATCTGCAAGTTTAGAATTGATGATGATACGTGGCTTCGGATAGTATTGCCGCGGCTCAATGCTATTGCACAAGGAGCCTTCGGGATAGCTCTGGGCGCTCCGCAAGCGGAAACTGCGCCAGAAACGCCTGAGGACTTGCAAAGACGTTATGAGGCGTTACAGAATAGAAGGTGAATTTACAGATGTGTTCAGACTTAATTGTATGATTGAAAAACGTACATATCTCCACGGGCGTGTGAAATGATGGTTTCTTGATGAAAAGGTTTCTTGTCTTTAGCCTAGCATTTTAGGCAAGTCCATATCCATGGTGTTCCATTACAGAATCAGATAGCAGTGGCTAAGGGACCTGTACCGCATTCCTGAAAACATCTTGCCCATGGAGGCTGAGAGCCCAGACAGCCCAACATTTTAGTTCTGTTGTAACCCATAATGACCAGTGGTCAGGTGCCCTTTTTGCTCCATTTCCACAGGCTGTGGCGTTCTCTTAGCTCATGTCTGGGAGTCCGAATAGAGACTATCAAAAGCCGATAGCTTTACTCCGTACGGCGCCTGATGAAACAGGTAGTTACCACATAAAGGGCGTGCAAGACATGGGCAAGCAAACCCAAGCTGTGGAAAGCCAATGGCATCGGCAACTTGTTGGGGCGGGATCAAATGATTAGTCCTTGGGAGACAGGAGGCACATTACTCGGATTGGTGTTTCGTAAGCCACTGACCTGCTGGTGACCAACTTTTATTGATGATGACTGCATTAGGTCTGATGAGCTCAAACGGTGAAATCCAATCAGGTCATGGCGACGAGAAGACTCTGGGTCCCATGCGGACGTCACCCAGGAGTCATACTAAGTTGAAAGGAGGCCATGTTTCACTTCCTTCAGCCAGCCGCATTTCCCAGCACACCCTCGCCGCTGCAAGGCAATGTGTCCTCGGTTGAATTTCCTTAGTTGATGCGTCGACCCGAGCCTTGTTTGAACAAAGGGCGTGAGGGGTATCATGGTGGTAACGAGGCTATGGAAACGGCTTTGATGGTAAATTTCTGGAAGCGCGACGTGTTCAGGAAGGCGCAGGATCAACCCCTGGGACAGACAATAATCTAGGTGATGGCCTTTTTGCGCCAGACTCGGGTCCTGTTGAAAATCCAGTTTTCATAATTACAATGGTACACGTTGGTGGACACTATAGCCTGATTGCCTCACTAAGTTACTAAGTTCAATGTGCCGGAATAAGCTCTCAGCCACAAAGTCTCAACTGCAAATAACACATCTGGCTCACAACTTAGACATTATACCAAAATGCCCAACCAATTGCTATAGTGTTTAGCTGATATAACAGCAACCTAAATAATGACTCATTAGACTGCCCTTACGGGTATAAGAAGCTCCAATCACCGCACCAACAAGGGAATTGTTCTCTGACAACCACAACAGCCCAAGAGCAGTTCACGACTACATCTATGGATCCATAGTGACACTACAGGCTGCCATATGATATACAACTACCCTCTAAGAATCACCTAGCTTCCACACCCTTTAACAGCACTCTAGGGATATCATGCTAATTATCACTGATAAGCAATATGATCAGCTGAACAGCCACATCTTAATCCTGCCCTGCTGAGAGAGGATGGCCCTGAAAGGCCTTGATAAACTAGATGAGGGCCAGAAGCAACTGGCTGTATAGCTAATTAGGGCCAATGAGCCCTAGCTTGAGTCACTGATCGAGTTATGGATGGCATTACAGCCATGAGTCAACTGTAGGCTGCGGAGAAAACTTAGGTAAGGCGCACATAGCCCTGAGATTTGTCGAGAAATGCTGATGCACGAGAAAAGGCTGATTAAAGTTTCGTGATGACACGTATGTCGGTGTCATGGAGGCTGAGAAGAAGGTTCGGGGCTGTGAGGAGGTCGTGGTGTTGTTAGGTTTATGAGTCATCAGGAAGGCTAGCAAATACACTTCTCTTTTAACACAATGGCTGATTGCCTCACAATCACGCATACGAGTGTGTTACACAAGGTGGTGATCACTACCGACAATGGTAAGCCAAGACGTTTCTAATGCAAATCTGAAATTCTCGGTGAGCACAAGCCCTAGACTGTATTCACATTTGAAGCCTTGGCAGCTGAAAAAACGGGCAATGTCTGCTGGGATATGTATGTCCATTTAGCCACTTGCATGTCGTAATTAGCGCTTATTGAATATTATGACAGCTGTTATTTTCGGTATATATCACAAAGACAGAATTGACTGGTTAATAGTATACGTGTCATATCACACGGCCATGCCGAGCTAACGTCCGTGTTCTACATGCGCACCCATGAGGTATAAGAAAGTTGAAACAGTCTGCACTGCTGCCCAAAGGCCGCATTATCTCATACCCATTCGACGCCTGGAGAGCCAGCCTCTATCCCACTGACTCTTTACTGAGAACTGAATTTCTCTGTTCCGCGAATACCTATGTCTAATATCATTCGTTTGGGCTTTAAGATGTCAGATGACACGCATCCATCTAACGCAAAGCCCGAACTGGCTGGGACGGACACCGAACTCGATACTGAGACCAACGATTCCAAGAATCTACGTCAGAAGCTAATTTACAGAGATCAAATGTAAGCACCAACAACCTAGGAAGATAAGCATCTGACAAGATCACAGTTATGACAGGTGAGATTATCCGCAGCTTTGATTACCAAATTAAGGTAGGAGTAACGCAAGCTATGCAGGTCGGCACGTCAGACTCGGCTTGTCAAGTCGGCCCCAAAACAGAAGCAGTCAAAAAAGTACAGCCGGTGTGTGCTTCTGATTCGACGAATTTATTCGGAGCGTATGGCCTACGTGGGTACCGAAGTCGATGTTAAAGGAAAATTCTTGCTTGATGAGCTAAAAGAACTCCACAAAGATACACATGGGGTGTCACTAGGAGAAGGGCAAGACACGGTACGCTTGATCTATCCGCTGACCAGTGCTTCCAGTGAGGTCGATTCTAAACAGTAAAATAGGTCGATCCAGAACTGTTATACTGGTCAATGGACAGGCTCGAAAAGTATCTGATACAATTGAAATCTGACCATAGCTCAGAAGGAGCTCGTGAAAGGGTTATCTTCGAAATCGACTCAGCCAAACAATTTATCGAAGACGAATATGGTTCAGTGGCCAATCAGCTTAAGGTTCTTTTACACGAAGGAAAGATCACATTCCAGACTTTATGGGCTATACTACCACCTAGCAGTCTCATCTACTCGAAAGATGAATTCGGTCAGGATCGCATATATCGATTGCAAGAAAGCAGTATAAGTAGACGAAATGATGGCTCAGCCGCTAGAGTTCTCAGTGTCGTCTATACTGAATCGGATGGCACTCGATTGGGTATTGCTTCGTCAGTACTGGTGATTCCTCAGTTCCAGGGAGCAGTGCTTATCACAAGCTTGCCAGCGTATCCAGTTAAATTTCATTCTGATGGTTTAAGACTTCGGAGGGATCTTCTGGCCCGAGGCAAGCACCAGTTACGTTTCCATGGTACTGGCCACCACCTTAGAGACTACAAGGGATTTGCACTTAAACAAGGAACACAAAGAGTGGAAAAGTTCAACGTTAGTGTGAGAAGAATCTTCCAATGAAAGACTGACTAACATTGCCACAAAGACACATGGGCGCATGATTGTCGATGCCGCGACTTTCAGGGAATTGAGACCGTCAAACGAGATGATTCCTGATCTGGAGACTGCGCTACCGAATCCCTCTGTCAAGTTCCTTATGCAAGATCCATTTGGCTACAAGGATCACGCAACCAATATAGCCGATGGCGAGGAAGATGAAACGTCTTCAGAGAATAGCTACTACCACCCTGACAATATGCCAGATACAGCTATAATTATGCTCTCCGGAAGGCTGTATGGCTTCAGTCTCGGTGACTCCGTATGGGGTAAGGCTCTATGTAATGGGGATCGAACTAACATCATTACTAACGAAAGCAGGCACATTTGCGGTGTCTCAAATATCAGAGGTGAAGTGGAGTGAAGCCATGTTTGAGTCTCTAGTGATGTTCCCGCGGTCCAAAGAGCTTTTATATGCATTAGTAAAGGCTCATGGAACCAGCAGCTCCGGATTTGATGATGTCGTCAAAGACAAGGGCAAAGGCCTTGTTGGTTTACTTCTGGGCCCGCCAGGCGTTGGCAAGACATTGACTGCTGAAGCAGTCGCAGAAACTGCACAACTTCCGCTATTCATGATGTCGTGTGGCGGTCTCGGTAGTAGCGCGAGGGAAATCAACAAAAGCCTTCAAGGATACTTAGAGCTTGCAACTCGTTGGAACGCAGTCTTACTTCTAGATGAGGCAGATGTCTATCTAGCAAAGCGGAATGACAATGACTTGGAAAGAAATGCCATTATCTCAGTATTCTTGAGGGAAATCGAGTACTACACAGGGATCCTGATCTTGACAACAAACCGAGCCCAGGACATTGACTCCGCTTTTCAAAGTAAGTAGAACTTAGACACTGCCCAATTGTTAGCTGACAGAATGAAGGTCGGATTCACTTTTGCCATCACTATCATGCTCATGGGTTTGAAGCTCGTAAAGATATCTGGTCGGGCTTCATCCAAAGGTCAAGAAACAATGACAAGATCAGAGTGGACATCGGAGAAGAGGGACTTTCGAAATTAGCTGCGCTCGATTTCAATGGACGTCAAGTAAGACTTTGGCAGTGGACTTTTTACACATCATCAATAAGCTAACTGTCTGTCTAGATTAAGAATGCCATGAGTATCGCAGTCACCCTCGCTGCGAGCAATCAAGATGACAACACTCTGCGAGCGGAAAATATCATCGATGTTTCACAGTTGCTACAAGACTTCGATTTTCGAGAAAGAGAGGAGCTAGATGGAGTGGGTAGAGTGGAGGGGTCCAGTGAAGGCGACTTATTGGCACTTGATCTATTACAGTAACGTGTTAGTGTTGGGTTTGTCTCCTATAACCATAAGTAAAAATATTTATAAATTAATTAATAA
>JABSSZ010001095.1:0-18893 GCA_013755755.1 Fusarium sp. NRRL 25184
GTCAGAAGTCTTCTTGCGCCCTAGGGGACTGTGTATAATACATTGATAAACAGGGGGCTTTTCATATTGGATAGACAAAAAATAATGTTCAACCTAAGGGGGATGAAGTTACGAATTGCTCGCCCAGCATTCCGATACTTGGACATATAGAACAAATAGTAGAAATAGTATTGTACCATATTAGTTATTCTTATCCCTCCTCATGCCCGAGACCTGGCCATTCCGCTCCAGACCGTGTAAGCTGCTATCTAATCGCTGCCCCTCCATTGGTGATGCGTGACGATAGCGCAAAGCTCCACTAAAATTCTCGATTCCAGAGGGCGGGGCAACATTGCTTTTCCCCAGATGTCTCTTCAATTATTTGTGTGTGCTTGCTCTTCCCAAATTATTACCATCGCAAATTCTAAGGGATAGTCGGGCAGTTGGCAGATTATCACAATGGATTGGGCAAATTACTCGTCGCCTTCGCGGCTCGACTCCTTTGTCGATGGTGAGTCTCGTCGCTTTCCCATAGCCGCAAATCTTGCCGCTGACTCTTACAGATCTGGTTGATGTCTGGCATCTTCACCGAACTCCAATTCTCCTGACTCTCTGTGTTATTCTTGTCGCGATTCGAACATATTTTTACATCAATGGTCAAAAGACGGAAATAGTTGCGTTCAAGAAGGTTTACGAAGAGCCTGTCAAGCCCAAGGTTGTCGTTGAAGAAAAGACCCCCACCATCGAGCCAGTCGAAGAGAAAAAGAGTGTCAAGTCCCAGGGCCCTCGAAGGATCAAGGGTGGAATAGCGAGGAAACCGTCGAAGAGCAAAGAAGAGGAGAACGATCTCACCCGACCTGTCGCACCTCTGGTCTTTTTCTCCTCCATTACAACCAAGACAGCTAAGATTGCCGAGGCATACATAGAGGATTTCTGTGGAAAGCTGGATGAGTTGTCCGAGCTATCCGGTCGCCAATTTCTGAAGCCTGAACTTCGAGACCTCACCGAGATCGATTTCGATGATTATTTCCTTGCGCCGTACAAGGGCCACGGTGACGCCGATCTCTTCTACCTCTTCCTGATTCCTAGCTACAACATCGATACCATCAACGACACATTCCTTGAGCACCTCCAAGAAACCCATCATGACTTCCGAATAGATACCGCTCCTCTGTCAGGCATTCTAGGTTATTCAGTATTCGGTTTTGGCGACAGTGAAAACTGGCCTACAGAGGCAGACGGTTTCTGTTTTCAGGCTATGGAAGTCGATAAGTGGATGGCTAAGCTTACTGCTAGAAAGAGAGCGTACCCAGTTGGAATGGGTGACATGAAAAGTGATCACGAAGAGCGCCTACAAGAATGGAGTAAGGGTGTGCAAGAGGTCATTGAGCATGTCTCACGTACTGGAAGCTTGGGCGAAGGAGTTCCCGGTAGTGGAGCAGCCGAGGAAAGCGATGTTGAAGATATTGCAGAGGATGAAGATGATGGCGAAGTTGTCTTTGATGACGAAGAACCCAAGAAGAAGTCGAAGAGTGCAAGAGATCTGGATGATGTTGAGGACCTGGGACGCATGATTAAAAAGGACGACGGTTCGACGACTCAAAAAGCACCTCTCGCTGTGGATTTCACCACGTATGGTTCCTCCACAAAGAAGGTAGTCCCTCAAGGTCCCAAAGAAATGGTCGCAAAGGAATCACCAACATACAAAGCTCTCACCAAACAAGGTTATGCAATCGTGGGATCTCATTCCGGAGTCAAGACATGCCGATGGACAAAGTCGGCTCTCCGCGGAAGAGGCTCATGTTATAAGTACTCTTTCTACGGAATCAAGAGCCACTTGTGCATGGAAACGACTCCTTCACTGTCTTGCTCAAATAAATGCGTTTTCTGTTGGCGTCACGGCACAAATCCCGTTGGAACAACATGGCGTTGGGTCGTTGATCCTCCTGAACTGATCTTTGAAGGAGTCAAAAAGAACCATTATCAGAAAATCAAGATGTTGCGCGGTGTGCCTGGTGTGCGAGCGGAGCGATTTGCCGAAGCTATGCAGATCAAGCACTGCGCCTTGTCACTCGTTGGAGAGCCAATCTTTTACCCCTATATCAACGAATTCCTTGGTATGCTACACGCCGAACGCATCTCATCGTTCCTTGTGTGTAATGCTCAGCATCCTGACCAGTTGGCTGCTCTCAAGGTTGCGACTCAACTCTACGTATCAATTGATGCAGCTGATAAGGAGTCACTACGGAAGATTGACAGACCTCTCCACCGAGACTTCTGGGAGCGATTCAACCGATGTCTTGATATCCTTCGCGAAAAGCGCTTCCACCACCGTACTGTCTTCCGATTGACACTCGTCAAGGGGTTCAACGTAGAGGAAGAAGCTGAGGGTTACGCAAGACTCGTGGAGCAAGGTCTGCCCTGTTTTGTCGAGGTCAAGGGTGTCACATACTGTGGCACTTCGACATCTTCCAATGCCGGATTGAGCATGTCCAATGTCCCCTTTTACTGGGAAGTCTGCGACTTCGTTAAGGCGCTCGAGAAGAGGTTGAAGGAAAAGGGACTCAAGTACGGCATCGCTGCCGAGCACGCTCACAGCTGTTGTATCTTATTAGCTAGCGAGAGATTCTACGTCGATGGCAAGTGGCACACTTTGATCGATTACAAGAAGTTCTTTGAGTTGCTCGAATCAAGGGGACCTCCTGATGAAGGTGGCTGGACCCCGGAGGATTATATGGATGCAACTCCAACTCCAGAATGGGCGAACTGGGGTAATGGTGGGTTTAACCCAGAGGATGAAAGAGTAGATAGGAAGGGACGTAAGATTGAGGCCTAATAGTCCATAAGTAGAGGAAAGAAAATAAGATAATTAAGCAATTCATTTGCCACATCTCTTGCACTCACTTGTCTACCACAAGTCAATGCCCCAGGTGACATCCCATAACCGCATGTTAGTAAAAGATTTCCTCGATCTCTTAACCAACCTGCTTCTATTCGGCAAACAGGATATCGTAGCTACTAGGCTGTTACTAGGTTTCTCCAATCGACCATGTTGCATATTACGTCACAGGCAACAACAAGCCATGTATCAAAATTGTTCATCACGGATGGTCTTGGATGGTGCGGGTATCTTCGGAAAACCCTGTGGCTTCCTTTCCCCAATAGTTGGCATCCTCATGAGGCATTGTGCTTCTAAAATGCAGCCAGCAATTGTTGTTCATAAACCTATTCGTTTCAACGTACATTTGTTTACACAAAGCTCTATGGAAGCTGGAAGAGCGGAACTATGGTACATTGAAGGCCGTCAGGTCTCCATTAGACATTTCTTTGTGGAAGTCTGTTGTTCAGACTTTTCATGGTACAGGTTTGGGGGGAAAGGGTGTTAAAATTCAAGAGGATTTCCAACGTCTGGGTATATATGTGCCAGGAGCGGGGAGGAAACTCGGACAGATGACATCCCTCTTTAATCGAGACCAACGTTAGGAATGTCAGAGAGGTTGATGCCTGCGGGAGCGGCGGGCGCTCGGATGTCGAGAGATGAGTCGTATGCGATCATCTCGGCCAAGATGTCTAATATGGGCTGCACAGGTGTTAGCGAAACAACTTAACTTCGAGGTTCATGTTCGCCATCATACCTTGGGAACAGTGCTGTCGTAAATTCGGATGAGGTCACCGGGGGCAGGATAGACCTTGAGACCCTTGTAGAAGGCCAAAGCAGACTCAAGAGCCTTAGAAGCTGCGGAACAACAGTCAGCAAGTTATTGGTGGTGTCTAGACCAGAATAGTTCCTACGATCTTGGCTGAGCATCTCTCCGGCCATGACCTGCTCGTTGAAGAAAGCTTCCCGCTCCTCAACACCAGTAGGGAACCCCTCCTCCTTGGCCTCCTCCACTCTGATGCGAATGCTCTGACGTTGTTGCTGGGTAGAAGCCTCTGCCTCCTCCTTTGCGACGCGGGCCTGCTTGCGCTCGTTCCTCCTCAAGTTTCGGCGGAACTCGGCCTGGTTTCGACGTTGGTAGTCAAAGTAGATGGCGTAACCTGATCAGAGGGCATCTTCGTTAGCCAATGTGCACTGTAGCTTCGCTATTCCGTGACTGATCAACTGTATTGTATAACGCAATCTCATGAAACAGAATGAATGGCGCAGTCTTACCGACAATGGCGGCGGCGGTGGTAGCAACGGATGCCGTTACGAGAGTGGTGGGCTGGACCATTTTGGAAGTTGATGATGTAGGTGAGGAGGTTTAGAGCTTGGATCGTAATAAGCAAAAGACCGAATATATTCCCACCGTGTCAATTACAACGAGTAAGTCCGGGGCTCGAGATGTTGCTTGGCGACGTCGGAGACCAAGAGACGGAGGATATTATGTCGTCAATGCTCGAGGTTGGGTTTATTCTCTGTTTGAGCGTCGGGAGCGGCAAGCTTTAGTCGTCGCGATAAACCAATTTTTTAGAACCGGAGCAAGCACATGATGTGGCGCTAAGCCTATTTGGGTCTGAGGTTCGAAGCTGCCCGGGCAGAAAGCTGGATCTTCAGATAGGTAATTGTAAGAGTAATCAAGTAAAAAGACTCATTGTGATAGCTTCCTTCCTCTATATAGAAGCAGTTCTTTCTTCCGCGTTTGATTATGAGAAATTTTATCCGCTTTAGAATATTTTGGACAAGGTCTGTCTCATCGATGCTGTCAACGAAACCCACGTAACCGGCTGAGGCTGGTTTGTTTGGTACGTACCCCGCCTCCTGATGCACTGGACTTCCATTCCGAAGGTACCTAGCTGCTTTACTGAAGAGGCCTGACGATTACACGTACAGCTCATGGAATAGACCACCTGTCGACTGGCGCCAAAAGCCAGACAAGCATTTTAGACCTCGCTCAAGACACCAATCACATTATCCTACTACTTTGCAATTCCAGCTTGATACCCTCTTTTACTTACCAAGCTCGAAGCTGTTGAGTCGCCATTGTACTTACAACACTTGCCCAAGATGGAGGATCGCAACAAGATATCCCTCCGCAGCGGCAAGAGAAAGAAGAGGCCAACTATTAGTGCTCCTCGCCAGATCTCGGGTCCGATTGCTCAAGATGATACAAACAGACCGCCCCCTCCAGGCGACCCTGGCCAAGCTCGTCCTCGCCCGCGTCCTCCCCCGATGGCTGGTGGAAAGGTGAGTCTCGTTGAGAGGCTGTCTCCGGTGTCGCTATGCTCACATCGTCTAATAGACCTCGGATCTTGTGAAACGACGATACTCGACTCGATTTAATCAACCGCCCTCAGGTCCCAATGGCGCGGCACCTCCAATGCCGCAGATGCCTTCGCTTGGCAATTACGAGCCTCCGACTGCTGCCGCCATCAGAAAGCCTCCCTCACGTGCGGGGCCTGGAGTTGCTCCAGTTGTCGATATTAAGGGTCTGCGAGATCCGAAGTTGAAGCCAGACCGGTATGTCCAGGCTGCCTTGAGCGATGCAACCGAAGACCAAATCCGCGAATTCGAAGATTCGTTGCGAAAAGTCAAGACGCGTGTGGGAATGGATCTACAACAGAGTGTTATGCAAAACAGGACACAGTTTATTAAAATCAGCAAGGAAGCGGAAAAGCTAAAGAGCGAGATGAGGAACCTCAAGAACTTCATGTCAGAGCTCAAGGTTAACACGACAGCTATGAGAGCAGCCGCTGCCAAGAACGATGAGTCAATGCCTGGGGATCTCGTAAGCGCCCCTGGTATTAGCAGCAGAAGAGATAGGCGCACCTCTATCGCCGATAGAAGCGCCATGTGGAACTCACAAATGCAGGCCTTATTCAAGGGCGTGGAAGGATCGCAAAAGTTCCTCCCTAATGCGGCGGGACGTCATGTTGTCCAAGACGCAGGCCCTTGGATTGAGCTTGATAATGCTACATATAAGTCGCGCCGAGCAATGCAGATCTTTCTGCTTAACGATCACCTCCTCATCGCATCGCGTAAGAAGCGAAAAGCAGATGCGCCGGGTTCAGACGCACGAGGGCCGATGATGAAGCTGGTGGCCGACCGTTGTTGGCCACTATTAGATGTTGAAGTGGTGGACATGTCGAGTACCGGAGAATCTTCGAGTAGTGGACGCAATAAGCTTGCAGATGCTATCATGATCCGGGGTGTTGGTCAGGAATCTTTCATCTATCGGACGGAGAAACCCCAGGACCCCGAGAAAAAGCAACTACTTCTCAATGTGCGCAAGGCTATAGAACAACTTCGCAAGGGCCTTCGATCGGAGATGGAAGCCAACAACAAAGCGCGTGAAACGATCAACTACTTCGCCTCTCGCGATCCCGGTCTTCTTCAAAAGACTGAGCTTCTAGCCACGCTGTCAGACATCAAGGATATGCTCATTGAAGTTGACGGCAAACAGCAGAACTTGCGCTGGGTTGAGAGCGAGATGGATGATCTCGACATTGACATTGCGATGCAACGATTCGAAGACGCTGTAGCCCGTGTCGAGAAGCTCAAGGCGATCGCTCGTGGGCTGAAGAACCATGCCATTGCTCAGGACTTTATCAACTTCAAGGTTGGCGAACGATGTGCTAAATTGGCGGACATGATTGTTCGGGAGCTCGAACTAACGCACGATAACAATACAAAGACAAGGCGGAATGTCAGCTGGTTGACGAGACTTGGATTTGAAGATAGCGCCCGAGAATCGTACCTGGCGGCGAGAAGCGGCACTATCCATAAACGAGCCAGGTGAGTAATGGTGTAAATTACAAGAGACGACAAGCTAACGTGTTATCTTACCAGACAATGCATTTTTCAGGGAGATTTGCATTTATACATCTGGGAGCTCTCGTTTGTGTACTTTATGGTTATCCATAACACGGTGCAGTGTTTCCAATCTTGCTTTCCACCACCCATGATGAGTGTTTGTGTCAAATGGGCCAAGGAGGAAGTAGATGCGTTCAACATCATCCTGGCACGCCAACTTAGTAGTACGGAGCCTGGGGGACAGGTTTGGACTCAGTGCATGGAGAGGGCGAAGGAGCATTCCAAGCTGTTATCGGAAGTCGGCCTTGACTTTGAGAACTTGGTCGGAAAGAACTTGTTGAACTATGAGCGTGTGGAAAAGGAGGCTTCTGTCGGACTGGGGTTGTCATGAACAGGAGGTTTAAGGTGTCGGTTGAGGTGGATGGATCGGTTGGTGTTAGTAACCCTTTGGCTACCTTGTCAGCGTCACATGTTACTCTTATGGCAATACCCAGG
Organism: Fusarium sp. NRRL 25184; assembly: GCA_013755755.1. Classification (NCBI taxonomy): domain Eukaryota; kingdom Fungi; phylum Ascomycota; class Sordariomycetes; order Hypocreales; family Nectriaceae; genus Fusarium; species Fusarium sp. NRRL 25184. The sequence continues at coordinate 7,208 of JABSSZ010001095.1, forward strand.
CTGGAATTGGAGGGCCATTGTAGCAATTATCGAAGAAATGAAGCTGGTTATGATCAGATGTGGCCCAAGTGATGTTGATGTAGCTGCATTGGAGAGACGTCAAACCACACCCGTCTTCAGACAAGCTTTGGGCTGCAGCCAAGGCACCTTGGCTCTATGACCACCACCGTTCAGTGTGGAAGTGCTGCATCTCGAAGAATCAATTAATTATCAAACGAGATCGCGAGGAACTCTTTTCACTTGATCATCCTAGAATTCTCTGTCGATGTCCTGATATGGAGATTGCATTACGCCACGTGAGGCGCTACCTAACTATGGTATGCAGCTGGGTGGAAGGGGCAAACACTGGCAATGCGCTGGCGGTGCCCCAACTTGGCGGGCTAGTGCTAGGCTGTCCGCGGCCTGGACCTGGGCTGGTTGGCAACCACCAACATCATCCATCCCTCTCTCCTCCTTTCGCTCCCCATCATCATCCATCACCTAACAACACCCACCAAAAATTCTTTCACTAACGAGCTTCGCGCGTCCTCGTCATCCTGCGCCTTCTCCCGCATACTCCTTTTTTACGGCGATAGAACGATTTAGCGACAGGAACTGCTGCTGCTGGTATCGGCAGCTGCTGATTATCTCATCTCCCTTGTTTCCCTTTTCTCCTCCCCTGACGACCGCCGCCTTTGTGCCTCGTGCGGCGTGCCCCACCCGACTTCTCGCGATTCAGACCGCATCAACGTCATTTCAACCTCACTTCCGCTAATCAACACATCAATAACCGACTCGACACCGCTGAGCCATGGATACCAATATGGAGGATGTTGGGCGAGCGCCCGCTGAAGCTTCACCCGTGCTCAACTTTGAGCCTACTACGATCCCCACCCTCGACGGTTGGATCGAGAGCTTGATGTCTTGCAAGCAGCTGGCCGAAGCTGACGTTCAGAGACTGTGCGATAAGGTGAGGAGGCTGTCAACTCAACGGGATGCAGAGCCTGGTCTGAGACATGTTACATTCGCTGATCGAGTCGCGATCAAACTGAGCGTGCATCATACTCGACTAGCTCGGCTTCTCGCGTGATGCAACCAAATGCTAATATGTCATGTAGGCACGAGAAGTTCTACAGGAGGAGTCGAACGTGCAGCCAGTGGTACGTCTATGACATGCGCCGGCAAGCTAAGTGCTTCAGCTGATACTGTCTCGCCAGAAATGCCCCGTTACCGTCTGTGGTGATATCCACGGTCAATTCCACGACTTGATGGAGCTCTTCAAGATCGGCGGTCCTAACCCCGATACCAACTACCTATTCATGGGTACGCTTCAATCATCTTTCAGTCTCACGAAGTCGATACTTACTCTCGATAGGTGACTACGTTGACCGAGGCTACTACTCTGTTGAGACCGTCACCCTTCTTGTCGCCCTCAAGATCCGATATCCTCAACGAATCACAATCCTCCGAGGAAACCACGAGTCCCGTCAGATCACTCAGGTCTACGGCTTCTACGACGAATGCCTCCGTAAATATGGAAACGCTAATGTCTGGAAGTATTTTACCGACCTCTTTGACTACCTCCCCCTCACTGCCCTGATCGACAACCAAATCTTCTGTCTTCATGGCGGCCTCTCCCCGAGCATTGATACTCTGGATAACATCCGAGCTCTTGATCGCATTCAAGAGGTTCCCCACGAGGGTCCCATGTGTGATCTTCTCTGGTCAGACCCTGACGACCGATGCGGCTGGGGAATCTCTCCTCGAGGTGCGGGGTACACATTCGGACAGGACATTTCAGAAGCTTTCAACCACAACAATGGCTTGACCTTGATTGCTCGCGCCCATCAGCTTGTTATGGAGGGCTACAACTGGTCTCAAGACCGAAATGTTGTCACCATTTTCTCAGGTATGCTCAGCACGCGAGGCGCCACGCTTCTGTACAGCATTAACATCACTACAGCACCCAACTACTGCTACCGATGCGGTAACCAAGCTGCTATCATGGAGATTGATGAGCACCTGAAGTACACCTTGTGGGTCGATCCGATCTCAATATGAAATACACGAACTGACCACAACCAGCTTGCAATTTGATCCATGCCCCAGAGCTGGCGAGCCCATGGTCTCAAGGCGTAGGTGTTACCCACAAGCGATTAAAAGGACTCAACTAATACTATGACCAGGGACTCCCGACTACTTCCTCTAATCTCGTCACGTATACCCACGTTTTACCAAGCTCGAGTCAAATGTCGAAGTGTCATGCCTGGTGCAACCACGCCAGCCTTAAGCCCTTTGCAGCTCGACCGTGTACGATTCCACGACGAATTCTTCGAACAAAAACAGAACTTCATGGAGCATGGGTTGTACGGATATTACATCTTTGCTAATGGAGAGCTTCCGAATGTTGCAAAGCGATCGTAACTTTGGAGGTACGTGCAAGGAAGGGTTGGTAGACTTGATTGCGGCGCCCACCTCATGGCTGCTTAGATACGCATATTTGAGTTACGCGCTGTAAGAGAAAGAAACACGCATGCATGATCAACGCTTGTTTGTCTCTCCTTATGATATGAGCAGTGAAGCGATTAAAGAGCTGGTTTCCTCACATCATTAGTGAACAGTATCCCCCTCTTGAGGTCTCGCACGATCAGGGCATGATCGTAGCAGATAACTAACGCCCATCACTTGGACGCTTTGTGTTGATATGTTGAGCTGATCTGCAGTATTGGTCCGACTAAGTATTTACACAAGTTAATATGTTTCGACTACCTTAATATGTTTAGACTACATTCCTTATAACACTTCAGCCCAGGATTAGTCATGATGCTCAAAAATATATTGTTGAAACTTTATAATCCTCTTGGGCCGCATAGGCTACCCCCTCTCTATGATGTCTTGTACAGAACAGCTTGTATTGAGGGCGAAAACGGTCGCACAGAATCCGTTCTTTGTACGCCCACAATTGGCTATGTATTACGAATAGTACAGTCGTGTAACACGATATTCGACATCAAACGGTCTCTTCCTTGAGCTCCTCCTTTAGACCCTCCTCCCAGTTTCGCTGCTGCTGTTGGCGCTGCTCCGCTGTTCGTGGTCGCTCGTCATCACCAAAGACTTCCTCTTCAGTATTAACACGGTACATACGCTCTTGGGTCTTTGTATTGCGACCAGAGTAATCGCCAGGGGCATGGCTACCGTCGGGAATGTGGAAGCGTCGATCGAATCGCGAGAGCGCGTAGGAGAAGACGACGATGATCTCGATGACGTAGTTGAAGCAGTAGTAACATGCTTTGCTGTGATACCAGGCTGGATCATTCGCGGGCCGCAGCTTGAAGGATACGCCAGTCCTGAAAGCAGCACCGAGAGAAAGCAGTGTGGTTGTGAAGACCAGAAGCTGGATTTTTGTTCGCATGCGGCCTTGTCCGAATTTGTCCATTGGTGCTCTTCTGGGGATAATGAAGCACGCTCCGACAATGGGCAATGGAAGAAAAGCGAGAATGGCGAGGAACGTGCTGCCGGTGAGTTGAACGTCGCGAAGTTGCTGTTTCGTATGTGGGTTCAATGTGTAGAAGTTATACACCACAGCTGTAATGAGCATCACAAGACTTGCAAGGATGCAGAAGTATAAGAACTTGAACACCAGCGAAGCAGGTCTACTCCATCCAATTTGTGGATGATACGCCCTCAAGATGCGCTGAGCGAAGATCAGATTCACAACGAACAAGAGCACAACGCCTGCGTTTGCAAACACCTGGGCAGCGATAGCAAGACTCGTGTCATGCGGGTTCGAAGCCCATGCGATTCTCAACACGTTCGCGGTAATACGGGCCATACAAAAGCCGAAAAGCAACCCGCTGAGGATGAATTTGTGGGATCGCTTTTTGTTCAGCTGAAAGATAGTCATGTTGAGAATGGCACCACCGACGAAGAAGGCCAGAATAACAGCGCAGATGGGATCGTCGACGCTGGGCGTAGGTCTGCCGCCGAGACCAGCAGTCTTGGGGAGATAGGGAGGCCCCTGGGGGGGTATCTCGCCTGAGGTTTGCGAAGACATCTTGTTAAGAGATGCTATGTTTATGTGGATGACTTATGCATAAGAGCAGCAGGTGTTGAATCAATCGAATGTATGCCTGTTATCGAAACGGAAACTCAAAATGATGAATTGTAAGGGCACCCTGATCTAGTTGAAAACAAATCACCCTACAAACGGGAGGATGTCGTCTATATACGTACCCCTTTGGGAATCCTCATTCTTCAGCAACGCCAAACCAGACACTCGGTATCGGTCATCGGCGTCGCGAATCAGCAGATAGGCGGCAGATCTCAATTGCACCGTTTCCTCTTTGGGCAATGTCTAGGACGGCATGTCGGAGGTTGACTTGAGCGCGAGAGGAGCGAAAAGGATGTGATTGGCGAACTTAGACTTAAGGCTGAATCTAAGAAATATTTCACGCCAGAGCGAGTGTACCGGGTAGGTTTTAGATATTCTAATTAGTGAGACTTTGGAGGTGAGCTTGAGGCCCATCGATCGGGGTTTTGGGATATTAACACCGTCGTGATGGTTAGAACTGGAGATATGCAATGGCCTTTCCGAGCTCCGAAAGCTTTTCATGTTGTATCAGCTCACCTTCATCTAGTCCCAGCATCAGTGTATGTATAAGTAATGTGAATGAATCTCAACCTTATCTGATGGCAATACGGCAACAGGGTTTCATCGTCCGAAGCCAAACGCGCCAAGCTTTTCTACAATACCCCGGGCCCCTGCTTCAGCCCTATCGCCTCCACTGCATTCGCGAAGACTAAGTTCTGAAGCCATGATGGTCAGCGGTGGCGATCATGGGAACCTCAGATTTAACTACCTTCACCTACCTTCGTCTTTGATTACCCTACGAGTCCCACGAATCAGTCCTGTACCTTAGGCAGTGGCAGGATGGAAATAAAAAACCAGGGACTGAAATCGGCACCCGACTTCCTCTCCTCAAAACTTCAGCATAGGTAGATAAACTTGCTGGCCATAAGGTTAAACTTTAGGCTGCTAACACAGATGAAGACAACACGATGTCTTTTTTCACAATATAAGCTTCTACCCAGCAGCTTCCACGATGACCAATAACTTATTTCGTTAGCAATCCCTTTCGGGTTTACAAAAGGAAGAGATCAAGAGGTATATAACTTTGAGTGCATCTCTGGACAAACCACCACTCTCCTCGAAGCTTCAGCTTTCATAAGGGTAGCACTTGTCTTCGCCACGCAATATGATCTACTGCGTATATACTCGTGGTAAATTTGGCTTTGTTCATAGAACTCCATTCGTATCTTTGAAGAAGTCTATACAAGCTTCATCAGTGATGAGACGTACTGTATCTGTCGAACCGGGCTAAGGCTCGGCGATGAACAACAACGAACATGTCTTCTGAGATGAGAAATGACTCGATATAGCTGGAGTTGGGTGATTAGTTTCACGTTCAACGGCGTGGAATAGACCTGGGTGACTATAAAGGACCATCGACGAACTGCTGTTTGATGGCTTGGGCTACCCAGATTCTATTCTTGTTTGCATATGCCCTGTCATACGCAGAGACTTAAGGTTAGTATTCTGGCAATAATAAGTACCTAAGGTACCCATCTACTATATACATGGGAACGATATCTCCCGCCATTCTGTTTTACTCGACTGCTAGGTGCTGTACATTAGCAGGAGAACTAAATGGGCTTTTATCGCATTCAGGTCTTTCTCCTTCCAGCATTGGATCCCATGGCCACAACTCGCCCGCGCTTCCAATTCTCATCTCTTACGCCCTTGACTGCTTCTTTCATTTCACTCCCAAGTCGTAGCATTAGGCTTGCAGGCTATCGGAAGGTGGCGCTTATAAGGCTGTTGGCATTTTCATCATTTTCCTGCCACTGAGAGGCACCTGCCAATAACTTCAAACTTTCCCGCTCACTGCTTCTCTGATTCACGGGCTGTTAGGCACTGCCGCATCCTTACTCCTATCTTTTCTCCACTCCGTGCTTCCCTTTGTTGTTTAGGTATCCTTTCATCTTGCATTTTCCTTCCATCATCGTCATCATTCATCGCGCTACCGCTTCCTTTAGGCAAACAGAATGCCCTACGTCCCAGACACCATCTTGAACCTTTATACAAAGGTCCAGGACCTCCTCGATAGGTCAAAGAGATCATGGCTTGCAGCGTGCGAGGCATGGAATGAGGAGCCGCCATCCAGGATTGCGACACCTGCGACTACTACGGAGGTACTGGTACGCAAGAAAGGGGCCATAAGGGGAAAAAAGAAGGAGCCCAAGGTTAGCAGCTCGTGCCATCAGCATGGGCCGTTGACCGGTATTTTTGTCAAACCTGCTGCGGTGGCTGTGACGAGGGCTCAAAGTGTCGCTGGCGTGTCCAGCGATGGCTCTCGGTTGATTATCTGGGCCGATGGTTCGAGAAAGAAGGACTCTACGGGCTTTGCCGTGGCATTTCTAACTGGCTCTAACTGGGTGCGCATCACCGCAAAAGGACACGCCACTCCTGTGGAAGTTGCAGAACTTGAGGCTATTTGTCTTGCGCTGGATTATGCAGTGCAAGTCACCAAAATTCAGAATGAAAACATCGATCCTTTGCGATCTGTTGAAGTTTTCACCGACAGTCAATCGGCCTTGGGTCTCCTAAGGGTGACGAATAGACCCATGGTTACCACTGGACCTCACGGCAATGCACAGGGCGGCAATCCTCGCACGAAAAGGGGGATCAGAAAACGAACAACAGAGAAAGTCTGCGTCCTGATAGATGAACTTCAAGAAGCTGGAGTGATGGTCGAGCTGCACTGGGTCCCACGGGGCAAAGTCACAGGTAATGTCATTGCTGATAAAGGGGCAGCGATGGCGAGAATGGGATTGACATCTTATCACACCCCCAACGACGTTCTCGTCGAGTTTCTGCCTGTAGATGAACAGCAACTCGAAAGTGAATGTGGTATGATTGTGTAAGTTGTTTCTCCTTTCCTACAGGCGTTTTATTCTTGGATGCCCATGGCTCTAAAGTGCCTTGTGATACAACGCAATAAAGGACTTCTAACTGAGTGTGTGAGTAGACCTTTCAAGCGAACTTCGGTTCCGCGTACACTACTGGCACATCAAGTTTCTGAAATCCTCAGTTCAAGCAAGGTCACAGACACTGGCAAAAAGGAACCAGAACAGGTATCTGATGTGGAGCAAACCCAACAAGAACTAAATCATGATAATTGACATCTGAGCCGGCAAAACAGTTGGTCGAGGTACGCTTTTGCATAATCAACACATGGGGACATGCTATTCTAATACTCTAATCATATTCTAGGTTTATTTTGTGCTCGGTTTTGGAGCCCAGCAACGTCGATCACCCTGGCGGATTTCCACCATCCTGCGTCAAAGTCTTGATGTATCCGGCTTGTATGCAGGATAGCTACATGGTATGGTCAGCAAAGTCAGTCAGTGGGGGTTGATACTTACTCGGTGTAGCCGTGTTCATCCGGCGTGTAGAAGAGCGAACGATCATACTTCGTCAGCGGCCAGCCATTCTGAATTCGGGCTGGTAGATCGGGGTTTGCTGCTGCTAGTTCAGTACACCATGCTGGGAAATTTTGATCACATAACTTACGAATAAAGAAACGTCCAAAAGCTACAAGGTCATCGGTCTGAGCTGCATGCATAACTGCAGTGTCAGGTGTGTAACCTCCTGCAACAACGAACTTAATCTCTGAACTGCCAACAACTTTTCGAATGGGAGCCAGATTTTCGTTCTCTTCCAAGGTTTTGTCAGGAGAATCACTTCCTCCTGCGATCCTAGGTTCAACTGCATGAATGAATGCCAGAGATGGCTGGGCCTTGATGATGGCTTCAGCCCAGGGGACGAAGACGGCCAGAGGTTCGGTCTCACGCATGCCTTGGAATCTCGAAAAGGGGCTCATGCGAATTCCAACGCGATCAGGGCCGATAGCTTCGCAGAGAGCGTTGAGGACTTTCAATGGAAAGCGGAAGCGGTTTTCGAGAGTACCTCCATACGAATCCGTGCGGTTATTGCTGTTGGTTTGCAGCTATAAACGTTTTAGTGGCGGTTTTTGGGGGAGAGTACCGAACTCACGAATTGGTCAATAAGCTATATGGAACGTTAGCTGCGCGAACATCGCTTTGTATCTTTCGAGACCTACATATCCATTTGCTCCATGAATCTCAACTCCGTCGAAGCCTGCCTCGATAGCATTGAGAGCAGCTTGTCTGTAGTGTCCCACAAATCTCTCTATATCAGATTCAGTCATCACTGTGAACTTAGCGGGCGGCTCAGCCGACCCAGTGCCCTTCGCATCGAAGGGCACAGAACCGGCGCTCCAGACATGAGGAACAATCTTCGGGTTCGCAACTCGACTATAGGTCACGGTCAGTATCCAGTCTCGATACGCGCATATTACACATTGATGTGGTTACCCCAGGGCCCAGAGCTGACAGAATATGAACCCTCCTTTGGCATGTACAGCATCCGTTATCGTCTTCCAGGCTGATATCTGCTCTTGAGAGTAGAGACCCGGTACACGCGACATTCCACCGGCCTCATGAGCGATGAAGGTGCCTTCAGATATGAGTAGACCACCAGAAGACGCCCTTTGGGCATAGTATTCTGCCGCATAAGGCGCTGGGACTGCTGTGGTCTCATCTGCACGTCGTCGTGTCAAAGGAGCAAGCACCACTCGGTGCTGAAGCTCGACTTTTCCAACTTTGACGGGAGTGAAAAGCTTTGTCGTTTCCTTGAGCGTCATGATGTATGCCTGATGGTGTTGAGTAGATATTCCTGGACTCAACATCTGGGAGTAGTTGATTGAGCATTAATAATGCATGCAAACTAGTCCCGCATGTGCCTCGGCTCATACTACCAATTCGGAAATGGTAGACGGAGTAGCTTGGGTAGACCTGCGCCTATATGATGTTTACGCAGATATCACGTTTGTTTCTGTGCAGATATCTTTTAGTTCTTTGTTGAGAGGGCTTGTATATTGTCTTGATTCAAGTGCCAAGTACTTGGTCGAGTGGCAGCTAAAGTTAAAAATACCGATGTCTGTCAAAGGGAGTTTAGGGTAGCCAATTTGTAGTATAAACAGGTGGCAACTACCAAACCTATATCTACGATTGGAAGACCTATTTCTTATCACCTGGGCCAAGAACACAATGTAGATCCTACTGAGAAATTGCAAGAAAGATATTGCTATCTGAAATTTGCTCAGATAATCACTGGCATTGGACTGCAGACTACAACAATGATGTCTTGCAACCTACGACGCGATTGGGTCGTCAAACACATGTTAACAATTAATCTCCAGGTCCAAGCACTTGACCAATCCGATCCAATCAGAGAGAAATCGTGAGGACGGGAAAGCATTGACCGACATCAAGTATATTAATACAGGTGGCTTCGCCAAAGACGAATACCTTGGATCACGCCGTGTCTCACATTCATTCTATTACTTTACTCCGTTCTCTGTGCCGATAACAGTTTGCTGATCGACACACTGCCAAGCAGCTCACTTCGCTTGACTGGTAGTGGCTTTTAGACAGCGATAGCGCATCCTCGTTTCGACAAATACTCCCCAACGAGCAACGGAAAACAGTGTCACATCGTGGCATGACGAAGCGGTTCGCGATGTTCCTAGTCCAGGCGAAACGCGCTTCCAGCGAGAACAGGGATTGGACAAGGGCTGGAAATTAATCTGCAGGAACCCGAGCTTGTTATGTATACGTACCGATATTTTATGTATAGAATTATTCATAGATACTTAGATATAACTTCTGGCATTTCGATATTGGATAAAGTTAGGATTGTGAAGCATTCAAGGTCAGGAATTTATCATCATGAGCTTCCGGATGCAAGATTCTGTCACATTCCCCGAGCATCAAACTTAAAGGCATTGTGTTGTATGTTTCAATATCCATAATGATACAGAACACCCACTTTATGCATATCGGCATTAACATCGCTATTACTGGAAAATCCCCTAATACAAACCATGACATATGGCATGGTCTCCACTAGAGCACGCAAGAGGCACAAGAAGGTGTGCGCGGCGATGCGACGTTGACAAGAGCTACTGGGCGAGCTACACAGAGTAATAGAAAGGTAAGCACTCGTCCTTAAAATACCGCAAATGAAATGTGTGTATGAGATATATTGCTTGACGTGAACAGTTGGCCAGAGTTGCGACAGAGCAATGTTCAAAAAGTAATCTCGAAAAAAAGTAAACATTATTTACTAAGCTGGGGCACGTCTCAGCCAGTCGCTCATCGAACTGACAGTTCACATTGACAGCCAAGATTGGGGTGGCTGCACGGCAGAACGGTGAGAGGGTTGCATCCGATGCGTTTCTTTCCTCTTGAACCATTTTTGGACAAACGTTTCCGTTTGTGGTTGCGCATAATTACCAGTAATTGCTGAGACTTGCGCGTTTTCTCTCACAAGCTTTTGTTTTCCACTTTGCGCGCAACGCAGGGTGCATATTCCGTACATCATGTGTGAGACGATAAACAGAATGAAGAGTGGCGGTAGAAAGTGAAATAACGGCAAATCAGAAACGAAGTAACAAAAAACTTGTTTTCGCTGTTGTGCATGGTCGCGCAACAGAGAGTCATTAACGCAAGGAGGTCGATTGACTCGATGTCGAGCGTGGAGCTAACGTCGTGTCGATGAGATCCGAATGGGCTAGAAGTTTCATAAATTCTAAGTCTGACTAGTGCACGTGGAGTCGAACGCAATTGGGAATAGGGAAGGCAAAGTTGGATCTGAGTCGAGGCACAAATGGGTCAAGATCTGATGTGAGGGGGAGGGAATGACGGTGACTTGCAGACGAGATGCTGTCGTTGGAGACTAACTTTTGGAAGAGTCCCTCCTTGCAGATTGCATTGACCGCAACAATCTGTGTGAGCGTTGTGATCTGTATCTGTGCCTGTGTCTGTGTCTGTGTCTTGGCAACAGAACCATTGTTGAACATATCATCAACAAAAGATTCAATGCAAAGTCTCGCTAACAAAGTTATGGAACCCAGCAACATGGTGCTGATGCTAGGTTATGGGGTCAGGTAGCGATAAATAGCGGCCCGGAAAGGCCATGGAAGGCGCTGTTTAAGTGGTTGACAGCTAGAATGACGCTAATGACCCTGCTCGGCTTCCGTTAGATCCTTGTTCCCCAAGATTAAACAAATTCAGGCTAGCTGAGAAGAGAAGGTATCTGAATCATACAATCTTGGAGCAAAAATACATCTGAGACTTGGCCGTTATCCCAGCCGGCCCTGGTCTATTCCTCTTTGGGCCTAGAACGACCCGACTCACCCTGGCTATCGCCATTTCCCTCCAGTCAGTTTGTTTGGCAAGGAGCATGGGGTCCAAACGCCAGGCGCCGGCACCACTTTCGCCCACTCTGATCATCCTCAGGTCCTTCATGTTTCTCTAAATCCCTGCTTCCTTCTCTGCCTCTCTCTCTTTTCTGTCTCCCACTGCGCTGCGCACCCGTGTCATCCTTCTCTCATCGGACCCCCAGGCGGTTCACACTGCCTTAACGCACCCCCTAATATCCCAGCCAGGGTCAATCTTCAACCACCATCCGTCGCGTCTGCCGGGTCTGAAGTCGCTGGGATCTCTTCGCTCGAGTCGAATTTCTTCTTCTCTTCCTTCTCCCCCTTCCTCCTCCCCCCCA
>JABSSZ010001098.1:0-21604 GCA_013755755.1 Fusarium sp. NRRL 25184
CCCCGAACCAATAACGGCTCATAGAGCGACCTTGGATGCCGAGGCTCCTCTCCAAATTCGACTCTAGAGGTCAAGCTTAAGTTCCAAACCTGAATTCCTAGTCTCTCGTTGGGCGCTTCCGCCGCGGCGCTAATTTATGGTTGTTTTGACCTGGACTCATCACTGAGCTGTCACCGTCCAGGGCTTGCAGGAGAGCAGACACACGGACAGGCCTACCATGGTTGATTTCTTTTTGTGGCAATTCTTGCGGGTCGTTGGCTTGGCTGTCGGCACGCACCGAAGATATCCAGTGATATCCTTTCACAGTTCTAGATTCCAGTAGTCAAAATGTGTCATTCAACGCTTTGCCAATTCTCCCTATACCCTACTCTAGCTGAACTATCAAGAATGTGCATATCTCGGACACTGCCCGAAGCCTTACGCGCGTCATCTCATCATGTCGTTCTCTCTCATGTACCGTCCCAGACCAGTTTGCGCCTCGGTATCTCATCCACGCCGTAAACACTACCAGAAAAGATCAAATCCAAGCCAGGACGTCCCGTCCACACCTTCAGTATCCCGTCTTGTACCCTGTCTATTCATTTCGAAGGATTCGTGCAACCTTCAGCATTCATGCAATCCTCCAATTCACTTTACCTGCGGCGGCCAAGCACCGAGTCACATAATCTTATTTGCTTGTTCCTGACCGAACCTCGGCTCAGGTTCAACGAAACGCGGATGACACAGTCGAGAAGAACTTCTTGATGTTGTGCCAGATTAACGCGGCGGTACCAACGACTGCAAAGATCTGAAGAATCTCCCAAGGCTTCCGAGTCTTGACCTCGGTCTCGATGTAGTCGATCTTGCTACCAGCCATACGAGGGAACCGACCGGTCGTCAGGTACTCTTCCATGAGTGCATCCTTCTTATACCACTCCTCACGTAGCCAGAGCTCGAAGGCCTTCTGGTCGTGAAGGGGCATATCGCTGACTTTGAAGCGGCGCCAGTGGAAGTTGACCGACTTAGGGGCGCGACCTTGAAAGTAGGTGCTCACCAAGCCAAAATACTCCTCACCGAATCCACCTCGGCTAGACGCGTCGGTCAGTCGACAGTTACAATGCTGTGTAACGGGGCTTCAGGTTACAACTTACGGAATTCCCTCATATGCAACCGTGCAGTCGTAGACGTAGTCTATGCTTCCCTTGAGCTCGTTCAGACAAAAGAACATGCCAGTACTTCGTGGAAGCATGACATGGTCTGGATCCTTGAGGTCGTTTTTGGCGGCCCAGCCAGCCGACTTTCTACGCCCATTATTGGAAAGATTCGTGCCTTCGGGGAACAAGAGCAGCCACATGGGGTCCATATACGACTTTCCATTAGGATCAACCTTGCGTTGCTTGAGTTTGTTGAGGCGGTAGGCCAGGCGGGGCTGATCCGAGGCCATCTTTCGTGACATGAAGATGAATCCGTAGAAGCGCATTCCCCAGCCAATGAATGGGATGTGCTTGAGAGATTCCTTGAGAATGATGTAGATATGTCCATGCATACCAGGGGAATTAGCGTAAGCAATCCACCACAGATATAGCCAGTCAGTATAGATCTGCGCAAGGGGTCAGTTTCTATCAGCATTGTGAAAAGTAAACTACCGTACTTGGTGGTTGGCAATCATCACCAAACGCTCAGGGAACTCGAACTGAACTCCCCCATCGGGTCGCAGCTTGATCTGACCAGCGACCGACTCGTCACCGCTGATTCGGATAGTAGTTGGGCCCCAGATTTGGGTCATGGAAGTTGTTGTAAGACAAAAAGATTGTTTCGTCATAGCCATGTAAGCGTAGTACCAGTCACGATTGACGAAGTACAAGGGAGAGCCGATAAGCTGGGTAAGAAAAATGCTACCGTCATGTTAGTTGCCTGTACCTGAAGAGGGACTCTGCGTTCATACATCATGCAACATGTGTTGAAGTATAGGGCGAACAAGGAGCCGCGCACAATCTGCATCAGAGTTCCATAGCTTTCTTTCCCCGAAGGATGCTCCTCTTTTGGTTTGGGCTTCTGCTTCTCTGCTAATGACTTCTCAGCGAGACCAGCAAGTAGCTCCGGCGAAGGGATCACCGTCTCCGGTGGGCCATCGGTTTTGGTGTCAGCCATGGCGGCGTCTCTGTTCGTTTGTGTTGGCTACCAGATGTTGTTATATGTTCTTTACGAGGTATCACGTCGATCAAACTGAATAAACGAAGAGGCGCCCTCTGGACTGTTATATCTCGTGTCTGCCTTGTTCAAGCCGTTCGAGCTAAGAGAATGCGAGGGGTCGCGTGGCACAGTCTACACAGTTAGAGACAGAAACCTTGAACCTCCAGCCTCGTGGCGTAGATATAACGAGAGAAAAATACAGTCTATCGGAGCTCAAGATGAAGAAATCTGACGAGGCTGCGAGACATTGTGCATGTGACTCAAGGTCAAAAGTCCAAGGTTGAGCTCAGCTCGAGCTTACCTTGTTGCTTTACGTGCCTGCTTGTGGTTAGCTGTTAGCGCAGGTGACATCAGGCGGATGCGTCGGAGGGGGAGGTCCTATGACGCCTAAAGACGGTGCACGGTGTTTTACAGATGCCGATCAGATTTGGCCAATGAGAAGCTACGAATATGAGATCACTTGGCACAAAGCTGCTGGATCTGCATTTATTATAGAAGCTATCGCGGGAGAGATAAGGCACTTTGACAGGTCATACACGGACTTCAGCTGATCAGGGGCTTCTGCCCTCGGGACTTCAAAGTTTGAGTCGATATTCAGGGTCTCGACACTGTGAAATGGTCCCTTGCAGCGAAAATCTCTTATTTTCGTTCTCAAGTCGAATGTTGGAACAGGAAGGCGGTGAATGTCAGCCCACCTCTAGCTCTTCATCGCATTCTGCCAAAGCCGTTGCAAAGCCGCATGGGGCATCAGAGTAGCTCCCGTCTTCGGCGTCATCTATAGGCAAATTTAATCAGCCTCAACGATTTCTTTTCTTTTCTTTTCTTTTCTTTTCTTTTCACATGTCATGCCGAATTCCTGGTACCATGTCTAGAAGGTCCCTCTTAAGAGGCCTGACCCTCTTGAGGCCCAATAGAAATCAACTACCAACATGTCGCTTTCTGACTCGGCCATCAACTTTCATTCTGGCACCACAAACATGCCGTCTTCTATCAACAACCTCTACCCTTCAAACGTCCGAGATTCGCAGCATTGCAGAACTTCCGAATAGAATAAGCCCACGCTATCTCCAAAGCACAAAGCCCGGGTCGTCGCTATTATCGCTGAACTGGCCCAAACCTCCTCGAAATCTCCTTATCATCCACAAGCTATACTCAGATGCCGTTGTCGAGGCTGTTGTCAAATTCTCCACCTACCTCCATAATGAATATCCAGAAGTCAACCTCGTGTTTGAGCCGCGCATCGCCCAATCGCTAAAAGATCGTCTCGATTTTCCCATTTATGCTTCGGACTCTCGATCCAATATGGCAGACAAGATTGACATCATCGCGACTTTCGGAGGAGACGGTACTGTTCTACGAGCTGCGAGTCTCTACAAGCTCCATGGTTCTGTTCCCCCGATTCTATCGTTTAACATGGGAACACTAGGCTTCCTTGGCGAATGGGATTTCAGAGAGTACAAAAAAGCTTGGAGGGAGACGTTTATGAGTGGCAGTGACGTTGCTACCCGTGAGGCCAACTACCCTCGAGGTGATTGGGACAAGATAAGTCCAGTGTCATACACAGCATGGGAAAGGCACAAGGGTAAAAGTATGGGAGCCCAACGAGCATCCAAGGTGTTACTCCGTCACCGCATCAAGGCTGATGTGTTTGATCCGTCTGGTAACAACATCAATCATTGGTTGTCAGATACTTTGTCAAGCGAGGCGAAGACCGGGGCGAAGGCGCTAGCGGTACCTCATGAGCCATCACCATCACTGAGAGCTATCAACGAGATCTCGGTGCATCGGGGATCTCATCCCCATCTAGCTATCATTGATATCTACCAGAACGGTCACTTTCTTACGGAGACCACTGCTGATGGTATCCTGATCAGCACCCCCACAGGCTCAACGGCATACAGTCTTAGTGCAGGGGGGCCAATTGTCCATCCGCTTGTCAAATCTCTCCTCATTACACCCATCAGTCCTTGCAGTCTAAGTTTCCGATCCCTGGTGCTCCCGCTAGACACCAAAGTCACCTTACGAATGAGTCGCAAAAACCGTGGCCGTGAGCTTGACCTAAGTATTGACGGCAAGAGGTGTGCGGGAGTGTCGCCAGGGACAGAGATTCGGGTAGAAGGCGAATTTGTTGGACGAGCCGGTCCAGGAGAGGAGTGGCATGGCGGTGTACCATGTATGATCAGGACTGAGGATGATGATCCTTGGGTGGGTGGCTTGACTGGGCTACTAAAGTTCAATCATCCTTTTGGACGAGAACCTGGTGGAGACGAGTATGCCGATTAGGCAGTTGATGAGATATGCCTGTATATGGATGCATATGTTGGCGATTATTTGATACCCATACGTTTGGATAGTAATGAAGTTATGAGGAGAGCTAGCACTCTTGGGTGCAATAAGAATTCGAAATGCTTCTACAAAGCAAGATTAAGGCTACCGATAAGCTTATAGACAACTTGAAACGAATACCAGAGTAGGAAGGTCTCCGGCTTGTTGTTGAATGTCTTACTCAATGCTCAGTGTTCCGTAACATAGATGCAATTCGGGTTCCCTGTTCCTGAGCTGCTTGGGCTGAGCCTTCAACACGAGATAGAACAAGATGATGACAGGCCTAGGGCTGAGAATCGCAGCCAATTGTGGTAAGATGGCGCGCAGCAGTAAGCGGCATGAATCCTACAAAACTCCGGATCGGCCGAGTGGTGCAGCCATGGGCGGTCCGCGGACGTGGATGCAGCCACTCAGCGTGAGCAACTACCCTTTCCAGAGGCAACGGTGATCCAATATGGATTCATTGCGCGATGACAGATGGCAGTGCATAAAATGAAGCAGAAGATCTTTGTCAATGGTCCACAACAGCTGACAAGTGGCTCAGATACGTGGCAGAACAATGCATTCACTTTAGCGAGCACTCGTTCAAAACAACACGAGTATCTAAGCGCTCTTGTGATCAGATTCCATGTGAAGAAGCATGAGAAAAGAGCCGCCAAGCCGTCTTGGCTCTGAGATTAGCAACAGCGGTTTGAGCTGGGCGGGATCCCTTTAATTTCGCCGCCAGGGGTTTTCCTCAAACATTCCGAGTCCTTGTGGATCGGGTTATTTTGATGACCCATGATCAGCCAACTCTAGTTGTTTGATGTTCTATTGTAATGTCATTGGGGGTCTTTTGTTCCGCGGATCTCAATACTCAGCCTTTGGTGATCTTTTGCTTACCTTACTTTACTTTACTGAGTATTTCCTATAACAATAGGAGTCTGAGGTGAGGTCATCGTTTGAGCTCGGCGCGTGGTTGGACTTGTTAAAGTCATGCAGCGGGTGTTCCTGGAACAGTTTTAAGGCTTGTTAGTGGCTGGGTGATGCAGGGGATGTTAGCGGGTGGTGGGCAGTACCTTAACTTAAACCAAGAGGTGATTCATGTCACATGTATTGAATTCGATACAAGGGCAATGGGAATATCATACACGAGTTGACCTTGAAACATGATTATTCAAACAATTATCACCGATGATCGATCCTCATAATGGATTGTTCACCACAATCACCCTCTGTTCCGCGGAGCATCTCTAAATAGAACAGAATACCTACACAATCACACAGCCTGTGTCATTGCATCAGACCGATACAGCTCAGAGAGGCGGCGCAGGGCTGGGCGGATTCTTGGCAGTGAGGCAGAGGGAGAGGGAGAGAAAGGGTAACGCTTGTAAGAAAATGGTGGCCCTTGGCTAATTGATGACTGAAGGAATGAGAGACAAGCTTAATTATTACTCTTAAATATCTAATACGAACCATAAGCTTTTTTCTCTTACTCTATTTCAATCAATACCCTTACCCTTGCCTTTGCTGAACGCAGAAGCACGGATCTAGAAGCCGTTGACGATACGGAACCGATACTGCCAATTAAACTGACCACCCCACACTGAATCCTTGAGGCCCTTTTCCTTCTTCTACATACTCATATACCCATCACAACCTCGACCTCGTGTTTCTTGGTTTTTCTTTATTCTCTTGTTTTCTCTTTATTTCTTCTTTTCGGGGCCAGTTTCTTCTTATTTGTATATTGACTCTTTGGCATTTGTTCATCTTGGACCACCCTTTCTCCGATCCGATCACCAATTAATTCATCGATACAACACAGCAGCAACTCGAATTGTTCGCTTCCATTCCTTCCGAAGCTGCGAATAGCTTCCGCATTCTTATCGCTCATTTATCTGCCCGAGGCCGCTGCTATGGCCATTTCTTCGGGCCTCGCCCTTTTGTTGGCTGCCAGCGCCGCATTGAATCCCGTCGCTGCTGCACCTTCGAGTAAGTCGACACTCTCCGTGAGCGCGCATATAGCTTCTCAATTGTCGTCGAGCGCATGAAGCTGGTGTGGCGCGGTCGCATGCAATTTCCTACCCAGATCTTGGGGTCATGAATCGGAGCTAACGTGATCCAATCGCAGTCGACGACGCTTTTGTCGCCATCTCCAATTCAGATTTCTCTCCCAGATCAGTATCGAAACGAGGCACGCCTCAAGCCCCCGATGGCTATGTACCCTCCAAAGTCGACTGCCCGAGTACACGACCGACGATTCGAAATGGCTCTTCCATCTCGAGCATGGAGCGCGATTGGATCCCGAAACGTCGCAACGAAACCATCTCCCCTATCCGAACCCTCTTGAAGCGTCTAGCGATTCCCGGTTTCGACAGCGAGGAGTACCTCAAGGATGCTGAGACAGATCCTACTGCCCTTCCTAATATCGGTATTGCTATCTCTGGAGGTGGCTACCGTGCTATGCTTTGCGGTGCTGGTGCGCTGGCAGCTTGGGATATTCGTTCCGATGGAAGCGACAAGGATGGAAATCTTGGTGGTCTTCTACAAAGTGCGACATATCTTTCAGGTCTCTCCGGTGGTGGATGGCTTGTGGGCAGCTTGATGATGAACAACTTTACTTCCGTCCAGGAAAGCGTGAACTATCCCGGAATTTGGCAGTTGGAGAATTCGATCCTCGAGGGCCCTGAGAATTACTCTCTTCTCCAGTACTACGATACGATTTTCGACGCCGTCTCCGATAAGAAGGATGCTGGTTATGAACGATCTTTGACTGATTACTGGGGTCGTATGCTGTCGTACCAACTTATTAATGCAACTGATGGTGGTCCCGCATATACATGGTCTTCAATCGCCGACGATCCTGACTTCTCTGAGGGCAAGGCCCCTATGCCCATCATCGTTGCGGATGGTCGTGCGCCAAACGAGACTATTATCAGTCTCAATG
Organism: Fusarium sp. NRRL 25184; assembly: GCA_013755755.1. NCBI lineage: Eukaryota > Fungi > Ascomycota > Sordariomycetes > Hypocreales > Nectriaceae > Fusarium > Fusarium sp. NRRL 25184. The sequence goes on from JABSSZ010001098.1 coordinate 7,424, forward strand.
CGACCAACTTTGAGTTCACCCCCTGGGAGCTTGGATCCTACGACCCCGTTCTTCAGGGCTTCGTTCCTCTCAAGTACGTCGGTTCAGAGTTCAATAACGGCAAGCTACCAAAGGACAAGTCCTGCATTGCTGGTTTCGACAACGCTGGCTTCGTCATGGGAACTTCTAGCAGTCTCTTCAACCAGATCGTTTTGTATCTCAACGAAGACGGCAACAACTACGTTCCTGACGGTGTTCCGCATATCGCAGTCGAGGCCGTAAGCTCTGTTCTCAAAGCTATTGGCTCTGACAACAACGATATTGCTGACTGGACTCCTAACCCCTTTAAGGGCTGGAACGACGAGAATAACCTGAGCGCCGAGTCTGAGCGACTCACTCTCGTCGATGGTGGTGAAGACCTCCAGAACATCCCCTACTATCCTCACATCCGAAAAGATCGTGAGGTCGATGTCGTCTTCTCGTTCGACTCGTCCGCCGATACCGATTACGGCTGGCCCAACGGCGCATCTCCCATCGCCACCTACGAGCGCTCTCTCACCAACATCTCAGAGGGCTCATCATTCCCCTCCATCCCCGGCAAGAACACATTCCTCAATCTAGGTCTCAACGCCCGCCCAACCTTCTTCGGCTGCAACGCAACCAATATGACCGATCCCTCACCCCTCATCGTCTACATCCCCAACTACCCCTACGTCTACTCCTCCAACATATCCACCTTCCAAATGAGCATCAACACCTCGGAGCTCTCCGCCATCATCGAGAATGGCTACGCCGTAGCTACCATGCTTAACGGCACGCACGACAAGGACTGGCCCATCTGCGTTGGCTGCGCAATGCTCTCTCGAAGTTTCGACCGCACAAGCACCACTGTTCCTGATAAGTGTCAGGAATGCTTCACGAATTACTGCTGGAACGGAACTCTTGATGAGAGTGAACCCAGCGAGTATAACCCTACTTTCATCGGCGACCAGATCGAGGTGCAAAGCTCAGCGTCAAAGGCCAGTAGCGCTTTCATCGCCATTGTAGCTATTGCAGGATTTATGCTCACCATTTAAAAATGAACGAAAAGTAGAGGAAAGGATGATATATATATTTGCTTATAAGAGTAGCGCATTGGAGTTTTGTTCTATCTGAAGCGCCGTGATCTTGAAGACATGGATTCATGAGGAAGTTTGCATAGGGATAGGATAGATGAGGAGTTGGAGACTCGTCTTATTATACTCGGAATTCTCCATATTGGCACGATCTTGTGAAGTTTATCGTGACGTTTAGCATTCGGTATGCAGCCTACCATGCTTGCGATTTGTAGGCACAAGGGTATGAGAACCTTTGCGAATGAAACTCGGTTGTCCTTAGAGCTTGTTGGAGACGGTCAGCAAAGTCGCTCCGAAAGACTATGCACAGAATGGATGATTGTTATATCTTCCCTCATCCCATGTCGTCTACCTAGGTATTCACTATTTCGCCTCTGATCAGGTCTCAAGCTCTTACACACTGGTGGTTTCACACGACAACTTCTCGTGACACTAGTTTATATAAAGACACTGGTTCTTCCTATCCATAACTTTTCCTTCATTAACTCATTACTTGCTCCTGAATACTCTAAGCAAAAGTGACATCCTTGCCTGTCTTGGCACTCTCAAAAACACCTTCAATGATCTGCAAAACATCCCTCGCCTCAGATGCCTTCACAGGAACGTCCTCCTCCTTTCCACTCTCAACAGCCTTCCCAAGCTGAGCATAGAAAGCCTTATAGGTGGGTGTCTCAATAGATGAAATAGTCTGCTCCTTAGCCTTCTCGTTATCATCAACGACAACCAACTTATACCGAGCTGGATCCTCCTTTCCAAAGTCCGCATCAGTAGCCTTCGCACCAGCCTTGAGCGCATCTTCTTGTGTGTCGAGACCGAGCTTGCGGAAACTTCCCTTTGTGCCGCGGACCCAGAAGCGAGGCTGCTCGAGTTCAGCGCTAAGAACGCTAATGCGGATGTTGACGAGGAGACCGTCAGGGTAGGTTAACTCTGCTGAGACACCGTCTGGGTTCTCGAAATCGAACTTGCCCTCGCGTTGGGAGAGAAGACGGCCGTGGACGGACTGGGGCTTGCCGAAGAGAACGTAGGCTTGATCGATGAGATGAGTTCCTAGGTCGTACAGAGCGCTTCCGCCTTGAGAAAGGGGGAGGTCTAGCTTCCAGTTCTTAGAGGGCACAAGACGATAGCGATCGAAATGGTTATCGAACTGAATGATACGACCAAGAGCTCCCTCAGAGATGATCTTCTTGAGGGTAACAAAGTCAGCATCCCATCGTCTGTTCTGATAAACGATAAGGAGCTTTCCGTTCTTCTTGGCAATCTCAATAAGCTTATCAGCCTCAGCAGAAGTAGGAACAAAAGGCTTCTCAGTCAAGACATGTTTTCCAGCCTCGAGAGCAGCCTTTGTGAGTTCAAAGTGGTTGTTGGGGGGAGTGCTGATGACTACAAGATCGACTACAGAGTCGGCGAAGAGATCCTTGTAGTCTGTGTAGTGCTTGATATCGGGGTAGTCAGCGGGTGCTGAGTTGCCCTCTTTAGGGGAACGCTGAACGATTGCGTGGAGTTTGAACTGGGGAGTTTGAGTGAGGAAGGGGATGTGAAAGATTTTGGCAGACATGCTATTGTTGTCAGCTGATGATATTACATTGAGGTTAATGGAACTTACCCATAGCCCACGACACCGACGTTGAATGTCTTTCCGCTCATATTGACTGACTGTATTTAACTTGAAGATTATTTCTGAAGAATATTTCTCACAGCGGATGTTGTTGGCTTTTATAAGTTATGAGGCAAGTTCTCACCATTTCTCCAAGAGCCTCCACAAGATGGAATTCCGTCATGGGTGCGGAGTCGTTCCCCACGGATGCTTCGCCATTCTTGGAGACTCCGGACGAGCCGAGCGCCACGATTGGTAGAATACAGTGGATTTGGCCGAGAAAGTCGGAGATGTAGTGAAGGTCCAAGCGAGAAAGTGCGGTTTTGTTAGTCAGTGGCTCAGTCTTTTAATATCTATTAGCAGCTATTTACAAGATGAGAGAATTTGTAATCTGAAATGGCGTTGTAGGAGTCTACACTTGTTGAAGAGATTTCGTGATGATGCGGAATGTCCGTTTCAGGTAATGCTCGAGCATGATGGATGAGCTGATTTACACTGGTCGGTCCGAACACAATCAGATACCTATCGGCATCTTATCATGATAAGTCCGGACATTGATAAAGCGGTTGAAATAGACGCCGAAGATTACGGGCCCGTTTCTCATGATATGGCTCCGTGCCGGACTCGACATTTCTGCGTCTCGCGTCCCGATGTGGGCCTCCGGACAACGCCTCAAAGTCCGGCCAAGAACCGAACCGCGAAGTCCAAAAACAACATGATATAAAAAGTCACGATATATCGGTTATAATAGAATAGCAACTCATCAAACAATTAATAACAACAATGGCATTCAATAAAGTCTCCCAATTTACCATCTTTCGTGGCCCTGGAAAGCCAACCGCTTTTACGTGGTCCCCCTTCGTCATCAAACTCGAAGCTCGTCTTCGCTTCGCCGGTGTGTCCTACAGGGTAGCCGAAGGATCACCGAAAACTGCACCACGAGGAAAGATCCCATACATTGAAGCTGAAGAGGGGACATTGAGTGATTCGACATTTATTATCAAACGCTTTATCGAAGAAGGCCTTATTCCTGATCTTAATGCAAGCTTGACACCTGTTCAGAAAGCACAAGATCTTGCGTTTAGAGCTCTTTTGGAAGAAAAGGTTTACTTTTACGGTACACGCGAGAAATGGTACGATAATTATTATACCATGCGCTCCAACATCTTTGCTTCCATGCCGTGGCTTCTGCAGGTTGTTATAGGATATCTTGCTGCTCGCGCAAACGCAAGAACTGCCTATGGACAAGGAACAGGCCGTTTGACAGACCATGAAGTCACAGAACTGAGAGAGGAAGCTTGGGAGGGCGTTGAAGCTTTACTAGCGGAGTCGAGGATGCGGAAGAAAGGCGATGGACCGTTTTGGGCACTTGGTGGTGATGAACCTACAGAGGTTGATGCGGCAATCTTTGGGTTTATTACTTCGTCGTTGATCTGTGAAGCGTGAGTTATTCTCTTGATGAGTTTGGAGTTATGCTAATGGTGTTTTTAGAGCTCCAACTTCTGCGGCTATTATGAGGAAGCATTCGAGTTTGATGGAGTATGCGGAGAGGATTCATGAGAGGTATTTTCCTGATTATGAGCGATGGGAGTGAGTTAGATGTTCTTTAATGGTATTGAGCATTGTGAAAGGGTTGAGGAGCTGTAGGTAGAGAACATAGATGCCTTGGTGTGCAGCGTTAGCGAGCAAGTTTGTCGGTTGCCGTAGAGTATTGCAGATAGATCTCAACTAGATTCATCGAACCCAAGAATCGGGGTGCATGCCAACAATTCTCATCATGAGTTCCTGCATGAAATCTCCAACACCGTCAGCCAAGTGCTCCAATCCTACCTTGCGTCACAGCATGTTTCATGTCCATATTCTCCAATATCAAGGCTCCTCCAGAATTCGACGTCAGATTATCTTTTCCATGAAACCAATCCTCAGTGAAGCTTGGAAAGCTTTGAAATGACGTTGTCCAAGTTTTGAGCTCTTTCCCCCCCGGCCAAGATGCAGGGGTTCGAGGGTGATTGGTGGTAAATACCCTCTAGCGAATCAAGCAAGACGGGAACCCCCCATGCATACATTGGTGATACTAACTCTCAGGAACAAGTCAACTTCATATGCTTCGATTGATCTTTCAGCCTCGGTATACAGAAATCCTTTGAAACTCAAAGTCAAGTTATAGCTCAGCCTTCTCCTTACATTGATTAACGGAGATTCGCCGTGTCTCAAAGATTCTACCAACCAAGGCAGATCTACCAACCAACACGACATGTAGAGTATGTGCGCATGCATGCAAACCCGAGCTGAGATGGTTGCATACAGCTTAACTATTTTAATCGCTGCAAAAAACCTCGTCTTCCCCTGGAGACTACGCCGCACAATGGCTCAACTGAGGCCTGAGGGTGTGGTGTCGGTCGTCACCGTCGTCTCATGGTGCAGGAGGTGGGCATATAGTTGACGATGCATAAGTGCATTATGAAGATTCAGATCTCTTGTGCTACCTGCGAGTTATCCAGCTCAGCTTATTTATTCACTCAGCTCATGTTTAATCAGATCTTGAATCTCGTGATTTTTAGAGGGAAATGCTACCGCAACGGTTCGTCTTTCATGCATGTTCCCCAAGTCGGCAACGGCGGATATTGTCCACAATTATTACGATCAGACCATTTCGATTCCCTCCCGCCTAAGAAGATCCCGCTAGACAGTATCTTCTCCAGATTCTTGCTTGCTCAGCTCCTCTTGTACCCAGCAACACTCCTCCATAATCCATCCACATCAATCACTACTCCATGCTCCTACTGTAGAGCCTGCTAGAAAACTCGGACACTTCCGTTGCCTTGCATGTGAGCCTCGGCGTGGCGGTCGAAAAGAGCGGTTAATTCGAGCGCATTTGTCCAGTGTAGGAAGGCAGTTGGTCAAGATCCCTGCAAGCCTGACAGGGTCCCCTTTTATTCCCGGCTACAGGGGGTGCTAGTGGGTGTGTTTTACGGAGTAGTGGGTGTAGTGGTGTACTGTAGAATGTCAGATGCGGGGGAGTTTGGGACACACCGTGCACTAGAGGTCAAGCTCTGATGAGTACCTTAAGTAAAGAGAGGAAGAGAAATCAGGCATTGACTTTGAGAGAGTTCCTCAAAGGTAGAGGTAGAGGAACTAGCGGTCAATTGTTATTGTCTAGTAGTAAGCTATAGCATGTCAAAGTGTTGGAGTTGTACTGTAGATAATGGAACTACTAACTTATAGTGGTCAATCGACTCAACTCTAGTCACAACTGTCAACCCATTAGCATATTTTGTTCCTGCATCATTGGCGTCCGCCCTCCAATAAATGGTTGCCTCATCATCAAACCTGTTTTCTTTGCCTCTCTTTTCCCTCTTTTTATTTAGTTCCTCACTCTTGCTCTTCCTCTTCGGCTTTGCCGCTCAAGTCGGGCCTAGTTCCAAGCTCCCCCATCAATCGGCCCTCGGATACCCTACCCTTCCCTTGTTGTCCAGCATGTGACTTGGCCAACTCCAAGTCCAAAGTTCCCGTTGAAGGATTCTCCTAATGGCGTCAACTCACTGCAACTGTTACAGTGCTTTTCTCTTCTCCAATGCCAGGCATTGAAGCCTTTTACCCTGGAGATCGTAATAATAAATCTCAGGGAAAAAAGGGGAGCATTGTACAATATCCGGGGGTGGATCGAAATCTCCAGCTTTTTCTCTGCTTTGATGAACTAGACAGTTCTTTTTCGAGCTCAATCTCCGAAAAGTTGCTTCTCAAGAGTCTGAGAGAAGAACCGAGAACTTCACATGCCCTAGCGCTAGACCCATCTCCGCATCTCGCCCCCGGACTTTGGCATCACCCCTCGTCGATCTATTCGGCCGTGTGTGTCGAATCCGGAAGCACGCCCCGCTCTCACAACGGCATAACAAAAGCTCTTACACGCCCTCAGTTAGTTAGTTACCACAGCAAGAATAGAAACCCCCGTGGCTATCCGTACTGATTCTGTACTGTAGCACCCCCTCCCTGGTAAGAGTTCCCTGTCCTTCTTTCAACCTCCCATTCGTCCACCTCAGCTTCCGGCTCGTCGCAGCGTATCCCGACCCCCCCGGAGTCCGAGTCCACTCACACTAGACTCCAAAAGAGGACGAGGATCAGAATCAAGAACAAGAAGTTGACCTGCAAGTCTGCAGGAAAAGAGGCTGGTCTTCCCTGTAATGGTTAACGGGCAACGGCACCGTGACGCTCTAACCAAGTCGAGTTGACTTGTTGATTCTGATTCCCTTTCCAACCTTCACATACATAAAGCCTCTTTCCATCCATCTCTCAAGCTTTCTTCTTTCTTTCCCTCCTCATCCACTCGCTTCCATTGGACCAATTCAGCATCAGCTTCAGCCTTGCCTCTATACACTCGTTGTGTCTTCTCGCATATCAACAAGTTTATCAACTTAAAAGACAACCAAGAACAACCTTCAAGATGAAGTACTCTTTCGCTATTGCTGCCCTCGCCGCCACCGTCTCGGCTCAGTCCCTCAGCGACGTTCCCAAGTGCGCTATTCCTTGCCTTGACGACGCCATCGCCAGCAAGACCTCGTGTGACAAGACCGATCTCACCTGCGTCTGCAAGAACTTCGACGATGTCCGAAGCGCCGCTACCTCTTGTGTGATCACCAAGTGTGGTTCCGACGTTGCCATCAGTAAGTCCCAGATACCCACTGCTTGATTGACACTTATACTGACTCATCTCAGACGAGGTTCTCCCTGCTACTGAGAAGCTCTGCTCGGGCGGCAGCGGTTCTTCCGAGGGGTCCTCCAAGGCTGATACCACCAAGGTCGAGACCTCCACCAAGGTTGTCGTCACCACCAGCGCCGTTGCCGTCGAGACCACTGCTGTTGAGACCACCGCCGTCGAGACCACCTCTGTCCCTCCTGTCGTTGAGAGCAAGACCACCGCTGTCCCCCCCGTCATCGGGACTCCCACCACCAAGTCCGAGGCTGCCAGTGCCACCAGCACTCCCGCTCCCTCAGGCGTCGGCGAGAACAGCGCTGCTGGCCTCAAGGGTCTCGGCGCCATGGCCATGGCTGCCCTCATGGCCCTTGCTCTGTAAATGGAGTCAATTATGAGACGCCAACTTTCCTCATTGTGAAAAGACTACTCAGTTTGCACATTGAGATAAGAGGCATTTGTTACGAGTTGAAAGGAAAGTGATGAGGAGGAATGGGATATGTGTACATGGGAATTGGATTCGGATTTGTGATTGATATCACGGGTTAATAATTAATGGTTTTGAACCACCAGAACATAGCAAATATACCAGTGACACTTGTCTCATTTCTCTGCCCTCAATTGATCGTGAATTGAAAACCGTGAGTCGAAAGCCATGAATCAACAAACTGAGACAGTCAGAGTCATACCACCAAAATCATGATCAAATTCCCCATCATCCGAGTAAACACTCACCTTCTAGAAGTAGCCCAGACAAAAACATGACTAGTCATCTCCAAGTAAAAGTGGTCGACGTCTGTCGCCGTTTCTGGCAGCACCGGGGCCCCAAAACCTTACGCGGCCTCATGCGGGGAGTGCAGCAAGCGATGTCACGCCGTAAATAGACAGGCCCGACCATTCATTATGTGGCTGATGATATAGTTTCGATCGAGATCCAATGGAAATCATTTCTATTATGCATAAGATCGTGGCAAACTTGTCTAGTCTTCGGGAGTCAGCTTCGTGATGTTCAGTTATGGGCCAATGCTCACCGTATACGTCTATTATTGTTTGTCAAAGGGCGTTGAACGAATGACTGGGCCTCGTATTCTTGACCCAAGTTTGTTTCACCTCGTTTCACTTCTTGGCTGCTTCGATCTCTTGGACCCAACTGCAGACTCTCCTTGCAACTTCTAAGCTCGCATCTTAACTTGTTAGCAACCGTCACAAACATTTCGATGGTCGACTTACCCTCTCTCGTGCAAAAAGCATGAGGAATATCCCCCTCGTCCTGCACAATCCTCGCTTTATCTCCTCTCTTCTCCACAATGCCCTCTCTCTCGGTATCATGAATCCAATGATCTTTCTTGGCATAGAACAAAAAGAACCTTGGTGCTCCGTTCTCCTCTCCAGCCGCATCCCACAGATCGTCGTTCCATTTCTCTTCAGTTATCATCTCCAACTCCGTCAATCCCAGATGGACTGCCTGCAACACGCCATCTCTGCTCTTCAACCATCGTGCAGTGATGTCTGCGCTCGCAGGCGTAAAGCCCAGAAGACGCTGAACGATCCATGTCACGCTTGCGACACTTAGAAGGCTGAGAAGAAAACGTGCAAGTAGACAAGCTGCGGTGTCGAGGAAGGGAATGAAACGGCGCAATAACTCGAATTGTACACCATTGGATGATCGAGCGAGGTGCGTAAGCGTCGGACATATCAAAAACCCATGTCGAAGTTTCAGATGCGGCGCTCGCTCCGGATATTTCATATGGCGATGGAAGATCTCAACAGTGATGAATGACCCGACGGAATGGCCCATGAGAATCACAAAGTCGTAACCTTTCCCTTTGGCCGCAACGATATCGTACATTCCCTCAATCTGGCCCTCCAGATCCCAAGGCGTGTTTTTTGAGCTGAACGGCTCATGATCTTCGTCGCTGAAGCCGAGCAAGTTTGTGCCGTAGATGTCATAAGCAGTGTCTGTCTCGATCTTGTCCAAAAGGCCGCGTACATGGCTAAGGAAGTCGGTGTAGTACTCGATGAGGCCCGGGTTGCCACAGATATAGTGAATGAGGGCTTTCTGTTGAGCCCCTCCAGACCGCTCTGAGGGCAGCCATATCTGAGCCGTCATTGTATGTTACTGAGTTTGGTGAATGTTGAAGTTAAGCTGTGACAATGGAGATAAGGGATGACGAAATCCATTGGCGGAGTTTTCAACCAACCCGAGCTACCCGGTAGCTAGATAACGGAACTTGGCAACATAAATACCTGTCCACATGGTTGGACTGACTGATAGTGTTCAATTACTCATATATATGTAACTAGAGATGACTTCTAATTTAAATAACTGGTTTAAGTTAGGTGTTAAATAATGTTTATCGAGGCATTGTTGCACCAAACCTCACTCATACATCCTTCAGACCATTAAGCATATTCGACAGTCATATTCGTTACGGCACTCAGGTTACTCAATCATTAAACAATAGGCCAAGCCAAACCAAACCAATGCATCAAATCAGTCCCAAACTCCAACCCATGGCTAGTACCATGCCTTGAAACCGTACTCAGGAGCCACTCTAGAGATGCTTCAGCCAAATCTTGCAGGTTCCGGTTATGCTCGTGTACTTTCTATCCTCCCTTAGACTTTATGAGTCTTGCGAACTTCTACGAGTCCGACATTCTTCTTGGTGACTGCCGCCCAAGTCGGCATATACTTCAGAAGTTCGTCAAGAGCAGGGATCGTCCCAGGCGTGTTGGCATCACTGTAAGCACAACTGACAGTGACTTCGAGACGATCAGCTGTTTGTTCCGCTGACCGCACTCTTAATTCGTGGTCACCCTGTGACTCGACCTCCTTCTGATCCGAGTTCTCCGGTGCAGAAAGAGCATTTCGCTCATTCAGATACAAGTTTAGTGTCCAGGGTCGATCTCGATCACGGCGCCAGAGCTGGACGCTGCTGAAGCCTTCTGAGGGGAACTTTCCAAAACGAGGATCTCGTGGGCTTGCACCATCCACGGCGAATCCATAGATGGGTCGTGATGTGCGAACATAGCAAAGCCTCGAGTCAATGGCATCGATTCGAAGTCGTGCTTTGGTTCCGTCGCTGCCATATATCGTCTCAACTGAGATCAAATCATCAGGAGTTTTATTCCTGTACAGTCTGGGTGCCAACGACGAGGCATCGTATTGGCAATCTGACAGATCACGTCCAACAGCTGGCTGGCACTTGATCTCCTGACCCAGAGTGCTCGGCAGGGTGCTGATGACAGATCTCGCATACTCCTCAAGTCCTACGATGGAGACCGTATTGGTGCCGTTATCCAAGTCGATGACTTGCTGGAAGTAAAACTTGAAACGGTTACTATCAGAAAACGGGAATGCGACCAGGTTGTAGATGAAGGTCCCAGCGAAAACACAGAAGAGGAACAGCGGAATATGGTGAGTAACACGGTGAATGAAAGGCGTGAGTGGGAGCAACAGGAAAATGCTCAAAATGCCCAATGACAGGACGGGAACAAGGAGGCTACCCCCGTCAGTACCTGTCATCTGGGTGGCAGACATAACAACCAGGCCAAGGTTTCCAAACAGGATCACAGGTACGGGAGCCAGAAAGAGGAACTGGAGAATCCAAGTCCACGTAGGAAGGCGTCCAGACCAACTCTGCTCATGCTCGAAAGGCTGGTATCGTCGCATACTAGGCGGAGAGGGCGAGTTTTCAGCAACCGAACGGCGGTATGTGTTGGCAAACGAGGTCGGGGCGTTGGACCCATATCCTGATTCACCGGATCTAAGCGGCGTAGTCTCGGTAGCATCCTCAGATCCGTCCTCGTCATCACCCGCCTCAGCATGAGCAGGTTCACTCTCTGCCTGGGGTCTCGATTCATGCTCATTATCGCGGCTAGAAACATCACGCGCCTGATGCGCGTCGTGGAGCTGCATGGCAAAGTCGTGTTTTCCAAGCAACGCGAACTGCTCCAAGAGAGAAATGAACAGTGCAAGGAAAATGGCCGACTGGAAAAAAACGGTTGCATAAAGGGCACCAATGTGCATGCGGTCTTCTGCCACAGCACACACAACTTGTACACCCCAACCAAGGGCAAAGAGCCACATCAAAACAAAGCCTCGATGAAGTGCACTGGGGCGAACAAAGCTGGCTCCGCGCATGATGAGCCAAAACGAGAAGTAAAAGATGGAAAGAGTCATGGACCACCTGCAAGATATTAGTTCTGATATACCAACAGAGAAAAGGCTACTTACACAGCGTATCCGCTGCTGTAAATAATCAGCGGATTGAACTTAGCAATCAGAAGAGTAGATGCAATAGTTAGTGCTCCAGCAAAAGCGAGGGCAAATGGAAAGCGGAAGAAACCCTTCCAGCCGCCCAACACAACTGGGTCATCGTTAATGTCGTGATGCATCTTGATGTCTCTAGTAAAGAAGTAATATTTGTCCTTGCAAGCCAGGATGTACGTAAAGGCAATTAGGACCAGTGGCGTGGCGACGAGGAGCGTTAGAGACCATGCAAAGAGTCCTCTAAGCGCAAACACGACCCACGCAGCGCCAAAGATATCGAACCAGACACCCTCGGCTTGCTTGCCATTCTGGGCAAGATCAGAGTTGCCATCGGAACGGTCACCGTTGAAAATAGTGCCAGTTGTCTTCGACAGGTGCTCAGTTGACGCGAGAGCAGCCGAGAGCATGTGCCAGATGCTGTTAACAGATGTGTGCCGTGTATCGTCCTGGTTGGTATGGTATCGAGCGCGAGGCTCATAGAAAGCAATGTCAAGTCCTCTTTGTCCATAGGCATCTGCAAAGATCTCGTAATCGGTTGCGCTCTTGATCACACCTCTCTCGAAAGCATTGGCGGCAACAACGGATCCCAGCGGATGAGGGCTCTTGGAGTAGGCCTTTGCAGCCTGCAAGTCAGTGGTACGGAAAAGCAGCGCACGGCCTCCGGCTCCAGCGCCTTCAAGGTTGACGAACGTTTTGATGAATAGTAACAAGGGGCTGTACCCGAAGGCTCTGGCGCCAAGAAGCCCATCCTCTTCGGCGTTGTTGAAGAGGAGAACGATGCCGTTCTTGGGTTGACGTCCTTTGAGTGTAAAGTAGCTCAAGAGCTGGAGCATCGACACGCAGGACATACCATCGTCGGTAGCACCATAACCAGTGGAAACACTGAAATATTGTCAGTCAAAGAAACGTAACGTCTTGTCAATCACTCACGAGTCAAAGTGGCAGTTGACGAGAACACCGCCCTCGCCACGGAACTTCTTGTACTTGGATTCATCACGCCACCATTCACCCTCGGGGTCGTTTTTGCCGTGGATGTAGACATAGTAGTTGTTGCCCTCAAAGTACTGTCCCAACCAGGTTCCCTTGGAAATGTTAGAGCCCATGCGCCGAGCAGTGTTGTAAGTCCAGGAAACGTTAGAAGTTCTGTCATCGAAGAGCGTTGCTCCACGAGGCGTATCTTGAGCTGATACAGGCGAATCTTGATTCTCCATAGAAGATGTTCTACTCATGTTAATGATATGCGTATGAGAGCGCGACAGAGACTGACCTTGAGTGCCATTCTACACCACCAATCGTCTCGGTGGTATACGACATATCATTGCGATCGAGAATCTCCTTGGTGCGGTTAATGAGAAACTCGCGAACTCGGTCATTTTCGTGACTGTTGTAGGGATGATAGGCGCGAGTAATGGTTTGTAGATCGAGCCATGCCTCGGTCAAATTGAGGCCCTGATACAGCGACCGATCAGCCGGGGCTGAAGGAACAGTCTCGTGAACCCAAATAAGAGGAATGAACAGAGCGAGATATATAACAGTCGTCCAGAATGACACAGGCCCTGGCCGGAAGGCAAGAGGATTCTTAGCCCTCATGATGAGATGATGATTTGGTTAGAATTGGAGCTGAGGTAATCCTAGGTGACGCGCCCACGTCAGTGCGTCGCGGAGTGGAAAAAAGTCTAGGTGAAAAGTATATGACGATTAAAGTTGTAGGATCATGGTCAGGTCTCGAATCAGCGCGTAGTAGTTAGTGCAGAGGCTGAGAATCACGAAGAAAAGAGTCAAGAAGATGGAGGATAAGACAAGGCAAGACAAGACAGTTGAGGGAGAGTACGAGACGGAAAAGAAGAGGAATCGAGTTAGATCAGATGACCCTCGTCATGGAAATGAAACAAGAAGGCACCTCAAGAACAAGAACGCGACTTCCTCAGCGCGTCGTAGTCACCTCACTCGAGTGCACCAAAAAATGAAATATCGTCGAATACCGAAACGAGATGAAGTTTGTAGAACTTGATGAGCCAAGGTGAAGCAACTGTTGCTGATTGCGTTGCTTCCATTCCCTTGTCACATGGCCCAAGCTCCCTGTTCCGGCACCTCAGGTAAAGTAAAAAGATACGTACAATGACGCCAGAACCACCGTAATGCGGGGTCTACGCATGTATGAGCTGCATTAAATGAGTTTACGTGCATAAGCAGGGCATTTCACAATTGGAGGCTTCTTTAACAAGATCACAGCGACAGGAGAGACAGATCATAACTAAAACGACTCAATTATCAAGTACAATTTGCCTACGCGATTAGTTCCTTGCTTTTAATGAATTATCTCGCAAAACATAAGCTGAACATCAAAGCTCATTGATACAAAGCAATGAAACACAGTTTCATATTGCAGTCAGTGGTTAGTTCGCTGCCACGTTAGAAACGATTGCTTATCCTCCGTTGTCGGTGTCCGGTTATATATCGATTCTTAAACTATAGTTGAGGTTTAAAGCTGTGTCAGAAAGCCTCTCAGATCCAAACAGTCTCGTTAGTC
>JABSSZ010001101.1:0-26076 GCA_013755755.1 Fusarium sp. NRRL 25184
ACGCTGGACTGGGTCGAGGGAGGGGCAGGTGAAGGAATACCGGCTGGGCCAGCTGTGGTGGGAGGAATGCCGGACTGCTGCTTGGCGCCACGGTGAGAGAAGTTGAAGCCTTGAGCACGCATCTCAGTACCAATACGACCATCCTGAATCTCGAGGACCAGGTAGCCAAAAGCCGCATCAGCAAGGTTAAAGTTCCACATATTCTTGAAGGCACTCTCGTCGACTTGTCCGAGGGAAGCCTGGTTAGTAGCCGGGCCGCCAAAGGGGTTGCCACCAGCAGCAGTGGTTGGCATCTTCTCGACGATTTGCAGGGCATTCTTCAGAAGGTTCTGTTGAGCCTCATTCTGCTGGATAGCAGGTTCCACCTCACTCTTGACGGTCTCCCAAACGTCGTTGAAAGAAGCCTTGGAGGCAGCAAGCTTGCCACGGTAATGGTCGAGAGTAGGGTTGACGCTGAACTCATTGTAAGAGCTACCATATCGGAAGTGTAGTCCGGCAGAGATAGAGAAGTCGGCCTTGAGGGTCACTGAGAGCTGGTTCAAGATGCCCTCACGAGCAGGAGACGCATGTGTGATAAAGATGCGGGTTTCGGTAGGATCGTAAACTCGGTGCGCCGTGTCGACAAGCTCACCCATTTGCAGGAGAGTTGTCCACATAGTACCCTGACCACCAGCAATGGTAGTGCGGCCTTCGCCATTGTCAAAAAGCTTATGCATGACAACAGCACCACCAAGACCAAGTAGTCGCAACTTGACACCGCCAACCTCCAGTAGCATTGATCGAGCCTCGTCGATGATGTGCAGGTTAGGGACCTTGTACTCGCCGGTTCGGAACTTCTCCAGTACTCGGACATCTTCGCAAGCACCCCAGACGGTGTAGACGGGAACATCAAGCTTGACCTCACCGCTGATAAGGAGAGGCAGCTCCGAGAGAGGAAGCTCATTTGGCGGGAACCGGGACTTTACGGGGCCTGGTCCTCCTTGTTGAATAGCCTTCTTTACAGGCTCAGAAATCAAGGGCGAATACTGCGCAACGTGCTTAAGCGTCTTCTCGGCGATTCGTTCCAGGGAGGTGTCGTCGTAGAAACCAAAATCACCGGTGTGGATGATATGGTCAGCTCGGGCTTGTTTCGCAAGATCATTGAGTGATCTCAGGTTTCCTATATGGTGTTCAGTGTTTGTCCCACTGCTTCGCCCATAATTACCAACCTCGAACATCGGCAATACACAGAACTCTTAGGGGACCGGTTTGAAGGACGCGACCCTGGTTGGGCAAAAGTGGTGCAGCACCAGTGGGAGGAAGACCACCAGCACCGTTCTGAAGGTAGCCTGGGCCCGGGTTATTGTATGCTCGCGGCTGTTGGGGATGTGTTAGCTATTGTTTTCTTCAAAGTGGCCGACTGTGCAGTCGGGGCAATCGCATTTTCGTGGAAGTACATAGTGACGTGGAGTTGCGGATCTCGAAGTTGAGGCCATCTAACGGGGCGCAACGGCGGGACAACACGCGAGCGGGGAGAAGGCGGGCTTGGGAGCAAGGCAACACGGAGAATGCGAGAAAGGCAGAAATGGCCATGGGCTATCTGGGAAGGTATTGCAAATAATGCGAAGCTTATGCTCGCTTGTAGAAAACCGCGAACAGTGCGAGGAGATGGGCAGATAGCGGATAATAGAAGGGGCCATGTCATGGGGAGAGCACTCACAGCAGCCATTCTATCAATCAACTGATTCTATGCGCTCGAAGTCGGTCGGAGATTCGCGTGTTCGGATAATCGCGTGTACGGTGAGAAAGGATGCTCTGATAATGAGATAGAGCTCCCAGAAGAGGATGAATGGGTATCAAAAGAGGTGACGATGTGGAATGGAAGACAGGGAGGCAATCACGGGGAGGTGGATTTTCGTAGCTGTAGCAAGGCTACCTCAGAGGTAGAGATAATTTCTAGGTGGCCCCAAGAATCGGGAGTCAAAGGCTTTACCCTTTTTGGACTAGCCGCATCAGCTTCACCTCGTCAGAGGTGCCTTGTCCGCTTGGAAGAGTTATTTGGGCCTAGACCAGGGGAAGCTCATTCAGTGATGCTCTCCAAACGGTTAATGGTCGGCAATCGTAGAGATGACCGTTTGAGATCGAGGTCTTGTCACCGTTTTGGTTTGAAAGTTCCTTACCCTGCACAAACAATACAACCTCAAGTGAATTTATATAGGTAGGTAAACAGAAATCCATTGTAACGAGAAAGACGTCATAGTTTCTCTTGTGATTGCCTATGTAAATATATATTTTTTTAAATCTTAATCTTGATTCCTCCTCACAATCCCACCTTGTTTACGTGTCCCTGGATTGTAGCTCTCTACTTAATTCACTGATTGATTAGACCAAGGGTTTCATGAGACCAAGCATTTATTCTCCTGCCTATCCCAAGTAGCTTATAAACCGAGCCACTCAAACAAGTGGACTCCCGACATCAAGCCTTTATATTATCAGGCTTTGGAGCTCAATCTCCTTTGCCGAGTCTAATGGGTAGTCCTGCTTGACAATCAGACTCAGTCATAATCACCCACACAGAGTACCAACCCTAGTTTGCGTTTTTATTCCCTTTATTCGAAGGCTGAAACAGCGAGCGAGAGAAAAAAACTATATTCCTTGTTTATGGCCAGAGGAATATGTGAAGCGAAAATGCGAGCTTACGATAAGCGGTTGAATAGCCTTAGGTAGGGAGCAAGAAAACTTCAGATGTTAGACTTAGGTGCCAAAATCAACTAGTCCAAAGGCTTGCTAATATATACGAAACTTACCTCATCCTTTAATAATTAGATACCGATTCTATAAGAGGCAAGAAAACTTAGAATCTCTATACTAAGTGGTAGGTAAGGATGCCAGTTACACGAAACCACATTCTATCTACGTGAGGGTTTATAAGGACTATTATCCTGCAACTTTGTGGACAATCACAAATGGAAATCATTAAGGAGGTCAGCTAAGAAAGACAAATTGTAAGTTATAAAAGTTTGGTAATGAATGTCTTCAGTGCTTGATATTCCTTTGATGCTCCCTTCAGAGGAAGGAGATCTGTGACGGCGCGGAGCGATGCCGACTGTCCGAGCCATCACAAACACGCCCGCATAATTTGAGTAGGTGCCCCGTATATCTCCCTTCTTGTTCAATCCGTAACAAGTTCAGCGGGGCAGACTTGCCCTTGGAGTAATGGTGTTGTTGGAGTTCCTAATGTAACTCTGTTTACCTTGGATTCAACATGACTTGCAAATGTACCAATTCCCTAAGGATGTTGTGGGATTATATAACAAAAACCCTGGAACTACTACGAAACAGGATAAACCATACGATAGTACATATCTATACGAAGATACAAAAAGAAGCATGGAGCTGGCCTTGGCTCTTGGGTATCATAGCTTTGTGCTGATCTGAGACAAGGATAACACCCACATGCGACTGATCATGCGGTCATCAAAGCACTCTATCTAATACAGGAAACAAATAGCAAATGAACGATGTGCTCTAGAGAAACGAAACAAACTTCAGTAAGAGTATGTTAAAGTTGCACTACCATCAGATTATAGACCAGGGTAAAGTATTAGTCTTCAGTGAAGCGGAAAATCGTAGTGCAATTCTGTTTATGAGTATAAATGCTGATACTGTCCAGGCCCTTGGGACATGTGTAATAAGTTCGCATTCTTAAGCAACATACCTAATTTTTTCTTTCATCATAAGTCCATAATCATGCTTGACCAAAGTTGGTATACAATAGGTAGTAAGATTCTTGTGAGGTCCGCAGTGATTGTTGCCATACATTTGACTACCTAATCGGCATTCCCCTCCCTTTCTTGCGCCTTTTGCCTATTAAGTAGCTGATTTACGTAGACTTGACATTTAAACTACTGGTGGGAACCTTTCCTTCAGGTTATTAGCATCTCATTCCTCTGCTATATGATCTTGTTTACCCAGCCCTAATACGAACGATGGCTTCCAGACAATGCAGAAGACATGAAGCCTGTTTCACTGATGGATAATTATAGCTCGCGCTAGAGCTCATTACGTGGAGAGTGATCTAAACCAGGACTCAACTGTGTCATTTGGTATGTGTTGAATGATGCTGTTCGTGTTGTCTGGAGCATACAGCCATGCGCAAGAGACATTCCTCACGGGTCAAAACGACCGCGATTATTCGGTCCTGTTACCGTGGCACCCCCTCAATGATATTTGCCGCTACGTTATGTGATATTCGCCATCCATCACAGCAAGTAGGTTGCCATGCGCACCGCAGACGTGACAAGACCGTCCTTTCGGACTGAGAAACCCTTTTTTTAACCCGGCCAAGAAGAAAATGAGCTTGTCTGTCAGTCTCATTCCGGGCAAGTAAGGATGGACCCTTTTTCAGGGCTCTTTACTCCCTCCTGGTTTTGATTCGAGGGATTGAAGGGACATTGACCAGCCCAGCACAGACGTTCAGCGAGTTAGAAACTCAAAGCACGGCTTCATGGCCGCATCCATAATGACTAGGCAACTTGGGTACCTGACACATGATTTATCAATCATGCACAGCTATCTGTTTTACACAGATATCTGACAGGAAGCCATGCTGCCTGTTTATTCTTAGTATATCTTCAAGAGACCTTCCGCCCAGAGTTATAGTGTCCATGAATACCTTACCTTAGATGCCCAGTTCTGATCCAGCATCTCACATGGGCCTGCGGCACTGAACGAACCACCCCGACGGGCGCCAACTTTAGTGCAAGATAGCGCTGTGATACAGTGGAACAGGGCCTGATGACCCGCTGTAAGCGCCTCCACCACGTGACCTACCTTGACACGTCTCATGCCCCGGTCTAAGTACCGTCACCCTTTGATTGCATGTACCTACCCTTACCAGGGCTAGTACCCAACTTGTATCTCGCCTTGGGCCTTGGACGAACCTCTTCTTTCTGTCTCCCTTGATTCGAGTCTTTGTCTATTTCCAAAGAAACAGCCACAGCCTCCTACCAGTTCCTCTACGATCAAATTCACCCGAAACGATTCAAACAGACGATATCACCCCCCACCAAGATACGATACTGGACACTAGGAACCCTTGACGGACGACATACAGATCAGCGGCTCGTCCTCACATCCTCCTCATGCGACAACAGACTTGACGAGAACGCCGTCCCAGGAGGTGACCAAACCTCTCATCCTTTCGAGCCACAGACGTTTCATTCTTTTGCGCCGCTAGTACCGTGGTGCACTAAGGCCCATGATAACGTAGATTCGACATTCAACATCGTTTTAATAGACAAGCCGGGATACCGCAGACAGGCAATCGTGGGCGTGCAAGCCTCCGTTGAGGCCCACCCAGCCGTCGATGATGGTACGTCAATATTTACATTCACCGAATGTTTATTTCTCTATATGGAACACGCAATTACTGGCAGTTGGTGTAATTGCGCTCTTTTGTTCATTTCGTCCCGGCTTTCTTAGGTTGTCGCCACCCATGCTGATCCTAGGTTGTTGTATGTATAGACATCATCTCGACCCCGCGGCGATGTTGGCGGCAGTTTTGCCAGCAGACGCGGCCATTCCAGTCAACTTTCGATTTCTGATCCAAGCCATCATGTCACCGAGGCTATTGGTACACTGTATGGCGATGAGGACGATTCAGGATCAGAAGGTGGCCGACCATTGAGTGTAAATCGTCCACTGAGCTTCATAGGCGGTCCGACACCTTACCAGGAATCGCTCCCTCGACCACCTCCAGATGATCGATTTCTGTCTGTAGACACACGAAGAGGACTTAAGCGAACCGATTCCGAATCGTCCGCCGGCGAGACATCACCTGTTAATGGCGACCCGACCAAACGGCCTCAACCGCTTTCACAAGGCCAGCGAAGTAACTCATTCGAACAAGGACCAAAATCGCCGCTATCTCCTACGCTTTCACTTCGAGATGTCCAAGCCGACTCGCAATTTTCTCTCACGAACATTGATAATCCGAAGGACATCGCTCAGGAGTTGAGTAATTTACAGGCCCTTAGGCGGCTGTCAATGGATGTTGGAAACAACAAGGATCCTGATATGCCACCCATGTCTTTAATGGCTATGCCGACTATAGCACCAAGCGGTGACGACGATGAGAACGACCCTTCAAGACTACTTTGGGTGCCTGCCAGAGTGCATCCAGAGTTGGCTCCCGGCGAGTTCAAGTCGTTTCTTGAAAACAGGGTTCATTCGATAAGACGAAGATCTGGAGACTCTTTTCTATCTGCCGATACCGATAATAGTGAAGGCGACTCGGGAGCTGGGGGCCTAAGAAGAAAAAAGTCCATGCTGTCACGACAAATAGACAATTCAGGAGAAGGTGGTGCTCTCGGTTACGTCGATGGTGCTGAGCGATTAGATCGAAAACGCTCACGGGGCCACAGCCATGAACTCAGTCTGGAAGAACTCGTCAAAGATCCCACGAAAGCCGTGCAGAGATTTGCTCAAGAATCTCAAGTGGCACCCTCTGGACCTGAGAGCAATGCAGACGATATGCCAATCCTGCCTGCTGCCCCAGGTATGGGACTGCGAAGGTCAACTCGAACAACATATCGCAAGGGCGGTAGTATACGTACTGGACCTCTGGCTCGAAGGTCTGGGCATAGGCAACAGCCTAGTGAGGATTCAAATTTCGCTCCTCTGGAAGCACCACCCGGTCACGGTCTCACACGAGTCCAGTCGGAGCCTGTGACAGACAACTACTCACAACAAAATCGCACAGTCAAGCGATCACATAAGTTCTCTCAGGAGTCAGTGGAAGATTTCGATTCATATGATGAAGCAAGGCAAGGGGCCAACAACAGCGAGCTCAAACGTGCAGAGACATTTCAAGACCAGCTACCCATCCGATCTTCACCGAGTCTTCCAACGATTGAGACCTCAACTTACCAAGACGCTCACGATCCGCATGAACAGAAGTTTCCAAAACGGTCGTCGTCCCAAAACGCAAAGACTCACCCTGTTTCTCAGAGAATATCGGAACCTGAACCCGTGATAGAGGAAGAACCTAGCCGCTCAAGTCGACGAAGCATTGGCCGTCAGCCTGCGTCTCAGCCTTCACAACAGCAACATACCTCCCGGTCATCATATCCCCAAAGCCAATCCTTAAACGATAATCTTGCGGCAAACCCTTCACTACTTCCTGGAAGCGGCTCATCGCGAACTGATAGCCTCACTTTCATACCAACACTGAACCAGGATGAGCGAAAATCCGAAAAGAAATCGAAGAAGGATCGGGATGACGATTCAAGTTCGACAAAGTCTTCCGGAAGCGCCTGGAAATGGTTCAAGAGTACGAGTGATGACAAAGAAAAGAAGAAAGAAGAGAGTAAGAAGTCCAAGACTAAATCACTCACTGAAAGAGTTCAAGACAACGTACGATTGGATGTTATTCAAACATCGATTGATAAAAATGCACCCAAGGGCCGTGAGAGTCTGGTCCTTGACCGTGACAACGTGGAAAGCAAGTTGCAGGAAGAACGAAAGAAGGAGAGCCATCGCAAGAGTGATTCCAAGAGAGATAAGGATGGTAGTATCTTCTCGTCCATCTTCGGTGGAAGTAAGAAGAAGGAGGAGAAAGAGCGAAATGCGAAGAAGACACAACACCTCAAGGTCCCCGAGGAGCCAGTATATAAGCCCCTAGTCCCTGATGTGGATTATCACTGGACAAGATTTCCTCTTCTCGAGGAGAGAGCGATATATCGAATGGCTCATATTAAGTTGGCCAACCCCCGTCGACCCTTGCTCAGCCAAGTTCTACTGAGCAATTTCATGTACAGTTACCTGGCTATAGTTCAGGCGATGCATCCTCAGATGAACGTGCCCATTTCACCGCAACAGAAACGCTTGGAGGAGGAAGCTCGACGAAAGCAACAAGAGCAGGAATACCTGGCTCAACAGCAAATGCAGGAAGAGCAAGATGCCCAAGAAGCCATGGATCAATACGACTTCGATTATCACCGGGTAAGTGATACCCAGACAATTGTGTAAACGATCTGGCTAATTTCAACCACAGGCCGCGGTACAATATGGCGAGTCTGGTAACGGAGAGGTTGATTATGTTGACGATGCTCAGATTTATGAGGATGAGCATGGCACAGATCACCACCAAGACTATGGCTACGACGATCCAGAAGGGTACGGGCCGGGATCCAAGGAATACTACCATCAGTACCATGACAATGGGAACGATCGTCGGCAGGATGGGCGAGAGGATATGTGGTAACAGCCTGAGTAGTTGTGCAAAGCTCATTCGCAGAGCCGATCATTATATATGTTAATGTTTTTATCATCACCGACTATCATTAGCTGCCGGGGCGAGTGCCTCAGACAGCGTGCAGCGTTTTCAATCAGCCCTAGCATATGGCGGAGTTCCGGAAGACGAGCGCACGAGGGCGTAACAGGCTTGCAAACATACACTTCCAATTTCCTTTTCTCCTTTGTGAAAGAAGAATGGCCACGAGACTGGCGTGGAGACAATCTTGTGTGAGCCTTTCTTGGTCTTCCTGTTTTTCCCTGCGCTGTCAGTCTTTGCAATAATGGTTGGCGGAGTTTTTTTGTTGTTGGAGCACTGGGATGAGCGTTTATCTTTGAAGAAGTGACGGACTGTCTGGTATGGGAGGAGAAAATAGCTCGGTTTCCTTGGGAGATTAATACTCAAAGTGCTGGACACATATATCTTGAACTGTTGTTGATGGTGTCGTCAACAACGTTCAGGAACAGCATGAGGTATGAAGCTGTAGGATATGATCTAATAGAAGATAGAACTGCTAGTATATGACGTTGGAAGAGTCCTTAAGCATGGTTAAATGTAATGCGAAGCAGTTCGTCCTGTCAACTACGCACCTTATTGTTTAATTATATTTTGCATCGGGTCTGACACAAGAAAGACTTGCACGTAGTCTTCACGGCTGATATCCTTCTCAAGTTCCAGAGAGCGTGCAGTGCTTTCTTTACTGCCCCGAAGAACTAGTTCCAAACGTGCCTCGTCGACGACCAACCTGATTGATACGGGCATATGCCGTGTTTGAAGGCTCTATACACGTCCACCAACATTTCCCAGACCTTCTGGAGTTCTTGGGCGCAGAGCTAATACTATCAATTGCCTAAAATTCACAGCCTAAGCATTGACTGGGGTAGCGGGAGGAGAGGACTCCCATGCGAATAATCACGAGAATGCCATGTGATGGTTAGACAGAGGAGGTTAGAGGGATCGTCTGGCTGTTGTGCTAACTGTAATCATAGCCGCCAATAAAATAAGTTTGATGAAATAGGACATCCCTCGATGTGGGTGGTGGACTGTGGGTAATCGGCTGAATTCGTCTCAACTGATCAGTGATACTACAGTGAGAGTATAGATACCTTGGATGAGGCATAGAGCCTAGTTCAGTCTCCCACTGAGGTCCCCTTGAACGTAGACTGTAGTCTGATGTTCCCAGGGCATTTGGACTTACCATTATCCCTTCCGAGGGATCATTGCATTAGCAGAGAGGGGCACACTTGCGGTTGACAGTATTGTTGCTATAATGATCAGGACGTCGGTAAATGGTGTGCATCATTTGCTAAGTTCAATGTGCCGGAATAAGCTCTCAGCCACACTTTGCTTTTACATCCCTCTTAGGAGGCCAGAGTTACCAGTCCCAGAAGTATTGAACGGGAGGATCGAGGCTGAAAGATGACGAAAGCAAGCCTACGGGAACACCGTAGTTACAGTAGCGTATCTGATGCATCGGAGTATGAGTTAGAAATATCAGAATCAATGTCTCATAGCTCTTGCCTGCAAGTAGGAGGTAACTAACTCTGTTGTTCTCCATGTTGGAAATTCCAACGAAGGTTAGCCTTATAGAGAGATACCAGCAGCAAAACGATTGTAATAGATGTCAGATGGAACAACGCGGGATACCCATGAACTGGCGAAATGCTAGCATAACAGACTTGTTCAGAAGGCTCTGCTGTCGGACGTTTCCAGATGTGAAGTTGTGGGAGAAATGAGGGCCTTTGTCAAAGCCTCGAAACTTTGAGCTTTACAGTAAGGTTCCTAGGGAGGTATAGGTGAGATGTAGGTTGCTAATTTGGAACTACAATTTATCGATTCGATCGTTCTTCTGTAAAGCTTGATACTAACTTGGACATCTCGATGTCGTTATATGGTACGCTGACTGCGGACTATAGAATAAAAGATAAATCATGGAAGCACCATAACATAAAAATTGGCACATTGTTATATGTTCAAATGCTGAACAAACTTCATGATATGAAACGAGTAGACTAGCTTGTCAATGTATTCATTTACAGCGTGATACCCGTTTATTGATCATGATGAGTGGGTAAAGAAGCCAGGAGGATTGTAATAAGCCTAGCAGTTGCTAACATTGCGAACCATGCCACTACTGGTCAGAAGTCAAATCAGAATGGACCCTAAGTATGATGAGACACGCGCTTACAGGTAACCATCTGCAGCGGTGATCAGGGGACGGCGCTTATATGAGCTCCACAAAGCGAAGAGTTGGCAGCTTCAACTATCTGTCTACGTAGTACACTGACGAATGCCTCGTAATCGAACCCGAGTTCTCTTCTTGTTTATGAACAAACACCCAATATACGACTTGATCTTCAGGTATTGAGGCCCGGGGTGAATTCAAGACACCTTCTTCTGTCCTGATCTTGCTATTGGTCCGGTAGTCAGACTGATGATTTCCTAAACCAGCCAGTTGTAGAAACAAGGGTTGTCAGAATGCCGATGGGAGAAGTATCGCGCCAGATCTGAGTCAGTAAGTCCATATCGTATAGGAGGTACCTGGTAATAAACTCAAACCGTCTGAGAGTTTACAACATGTGGCCGAAGTTTATTTTACAACGCTCCACCGTTGTGGCTCTCAGCCAAAAACGGCCCAACAGGAACAACCTTGGCATCTGCATCACCTGTCATGCGATATGGTGTTGTCTGCTCCGTAAATGGAGACACGTTATCAACACCAGGAATAATAGGTAGTGACGAGGGTCAAACGAATGGTTGTGGGTTCGGTTTTGTTCCTCCAATCCCAACATTTTTGCTCCTTACTCCTTAACTCTTACTCCTTGGTGGCAAATGGCGTTGATGGAGGCAAAACTGTTCCAAGAGTTCGTCATGTGCGTCCTCACTTTTCCGTTCAGCTGGTAAAAAGCAAGTCTAGAAAAGCATAAAGAAGTCGATCTATTTCCAAGGAGAGGCATTTTCGGCATGTTAAGGAATGTTGCATTGCGCGTTGATATAACAAAGTTGTGGCTTATAGACTATCGGCCGAGTCTAACGAACGGCACGGCTGGAAAATATTGTACATCCTGTGAATGACCAGGTGAAAAGAAGAAGAAAATGAAAGTCCCATTGCCCGTTAATGAAGAAAACACCCTTTCCAATTGCGGTCCCAATAACTCATCGTACAGATAGACAATCTCTTTTTCGGGTGTAGGTAAGATCGAACCATGGTCCAAGCTCAAATCCTGATGGCTTGGCTACTTGGCTGTAAGGGGTAGCGAGAAGAAGACATCATTGATGGAGCCTTGGCGTCAAGTTCATTCTAGTACTGCTGCCGGCCCTGATGTGCTGTCTCGGCGTAGCTTGTTGTTGAGTCCGTTGAACAGACGGCCTATTGACTCCTTTCGTCCTCTTCGGGGAACTCTTTCTGTGACAAGCGAGTCGACGCGGTCCATGGCATCAATGAAGATGTGGAAGTCAACATCCTCTTCGTAGCTGAGGTTTTCATCTCGTAGAGACATGTACTCCAACTCGTGATGGCTTAGAGTACTCTCATTTGATGCTGTTGATGAGGTTCTTCTCGATTTGATAGGGCTGTTGGCTGCACTGTTGGTCTGACTGGACATGATTGGTTGAAGGATTGAAGTAGAAAATGTGTTTCAGATTGATTGCGTATTTAGAGATGGCTCGGAAACAACAGTAAATTGAAGATTAATAGTGGTATGAAGAATGAGTATGAAAGAAGGAAGTTAATTGAGCAGGGGGGAGAGCTCTAGGTATATAAATTATACTTCGTTATACTTTTTATGGAGAGGGGTATGGAGTAGACTAGAATACGAATCTAGCGAGGAGCCGCATATAATATGATGAAAGCTGACATGTTGTGCTTCCTCGGAGAGCGCAATGGCAAATCAGTCTAAGATTGTCAGCTTCGCTTCCTAAAGTAGTGCCAATCAGTTCCTTGCCCGCACCCAGGGGATGTGACGGGTTCCCGGGCCACATGTAACGCTATCAACAGGCGCATTCCTCGGCACTGTAAGTTATCAGCCAGCGGTGTACACCACCCATTTCCACACGTTGGGCGATGCTATCAAGTTAGCGCCTTGCGTGCGTATCTGATATGACACTATGGATGACGAATGCACCACCAAAATAGATGGACGGATATACGGGTTGGATTGGATTGGATGGATGCTAAAACCAGGTGATATTTCTAACAAATGACATTGGATCTTATACAGCTTGGGGTGAACATGGACCCTTTTATTTCTTCGGCTCCTCCTTCTTCTCCTCAGGCTTAGGCGTTGGCAGCTTGAAAGACTCGGGTGTGCGGTCCTGTCCGGCTCCAACGGGCTCCCACGCACTAGAACCACCCTCAAAGTTACGGAAAGCCTGGGTGAGCTCCAGAGGCTCGGTGACGATACGCTTCTTCTCCTCATCGTATCGGATCTCAGTGTAACCAGTCAAGGGGAAGTCCTTTCGCAGAGGGTGACCCTCAAAACCATAATCGGTCATGATTCGTCGGAGATCGGGGTGACCGGCAAAGAAGACACCGAAAAGGTCGTACACCTCTCGTTCGTACCAGTTGGCACCGTCAAAAAGTCCGGTAACACTGGGGACAGGAGAAGCCTCATCGGCGTAGGTCTTGACACGAATTCGAGAGTTGTGACGGACCGAAAGAAGGTTGTAGACGATTTCGAAACGGTTCTCGCGCGTGGGGTAATCCGCAGCAGTGATAGTGCTAACCTGGGTGAATTCAGCGGCAGTGTTGTCTGTCATGTTTTAGCAGTTGTCTCGTAGCCAATTGACGTGTTACTGACATTTCAAGAAGCTGAAGACAGGGTAGACACCCGAGGGGGAGATATAGATGGTGAGTTCGTCCTTCCAGACGGAGAACTGCTGGATGTACTTGGGCAGAGTACCCATCAACCAGGCACCATAACGGTGCATGTTGTCAGACTTGCTCTGGTATTTATCGGCAGGGTTGACGATCGGGGCCTTCAGAACGCTGGGGTGGTCTCGAGGGGCCTTTCGCAGGTTGGGAGACTCCTTCGGCATTGCGACATATTGACGGGCAGTGCTGGACAAGCAACGGATTGCTTGATCGTTTCGGAGCTGGACGGAGGGCTTCGCGGGTCGTAGAGCTGAGGCAAACGCTCTGCTTCGAGAAATGCTTGTCGCCATGGCCGGTTGTGTGACGATTCGAGGCCAATTGGCGATGCAAGATGTCGTCGAGACGAAATACCTTACGGTGTTGGTAATGATACCGCAAGCATTGGCTCGAGAATCTTAGCGGCAGAAGCGTGAGTGAGATTTCCCGCACTTGAGCCGACAATAGTGCTATACATTACTTCCAGTGCTTCAGATACGCAAAGTGAGGTACCCCGCTATTTTACCTGTCCTCTGTCAACCTTCAATGACGAAGATGCCCACACGTGATTCGAGCTCTAAAGCTAGGCCAAGATTAGCTTAGCTGTTTTTTCCATCTTTCACTTTCCCGCAGCCTCGATGCATACCAAACACCGTTCCTCTCCTTGTACTCACATATCCATTTCCGCCCATCGCATCTCGAACTTACTATTTCTTGCCTTTCACCTTAATTATAACCTCTCACAATGGCGCCACAAGATTCATTCATAGAAGATGAGGAGGATACCTGGTATGATTCACCGCCCGCCTGGGGGTGGCGCTTGCAGCGCACTGCTCCTTGGGTAATGTTTGGTACCCAAAGCTGACCTCTTGATAGCCCCCTCTGCATCGAAGAGTTTGATCTCTCAGACAGGAACTTCAGACCTTGTCCTTGTGGATACCAGGTATGACAAGAACAATACCTTGCTAGCCAAGGTTGACCTTCCGGCCACGTTTGCTAACTTTGAGGTCACAGGTGTGCCAGTTTTGTTTTAACAACATCAAGAATAATATGAACGGCCTTTGCCCCGCTTGCAGACGACCTTACGACGAAAAAACTATACAGTGGAAAGTCGTTACGCAAGAAGAGTATGATGAACCCTCTCCCACCGTGGTGCTATGCTGACCAACCCCCAAGAGTCGCCGAATTTCGGGCCAATATCCAAAAGAACCAAAAGAAGCGAGCTCTGGATCAACGACAAAAGGAACTACAGAAACGCGAAGCCGAAAAGGAGAACCGTAAGAATCTGATCGGCGTCCGCGTTGTCCAAAAGAACTTGGTCTACATCACGGGTCTTGCACCGACAGTTCGAGAGGACGAACTTCTTAAGACGCTACGAAAGCCCGAGTTCTTCGGCCAGTACGGCAACATCCAAAAGATATCCATTAGTAACCGAAAGAGCTCTGATGGCCAACATCAGTCGCTTGGCATTTACGTGACCTTCGAACGTCCAGAAGAAGCGACGCGGTGCATCCAAGCTGTGCACGGATCCCACAATGGTGACCGAGTACTCAAGGCGCAGCACGGCACGACAAAATACTGTTCAGCTTGGTTAAAGAACGAAAAATGTGGCAATCCTGGCTGCATGTTCTTGCATGAACAAGGCGATGAGGAGGACAGTTACTCTCGGCAGGATCTGTCCTCTATGAACAGTATAGGATCTCAACGACCTCTCCCCGGAGGCAGTTCGCGGTCGGCTTCCCGACAACAGATTTCTCACCCTACGCCGCCGCCCGTTGTATCTCATCCGATGACACGCTCTATTAGTAAAGAGGGGTCTGAGAATGGTGCCGATGGATCAGCTCTACCTTCCTCAGCTAACTGGGCACGGAATCCACAGCGAAGTCGCAGAGGCAGTCTTGCTACTAGTGGTGCTGCATCCAGCCCTGCTATTTCAACAGCTCAGCCTGTCACCGCAGAGCCTGTACCGGAAGAAGCAGTCGAAGAGGAAGATGAGGATGAGTTGGAGGAAGAGGAACCTCAGCAGGAGGAGCCAGTTGCTGGGCCGTTATCATCTAGGGCCCGGGATCCAGAATCACCCGCACCAACTCAAGAGTCGCCTGATACATGGCTTAAGGAGATCTACAAGACATTGCAAAGTTGTCCCATGCCTATCTTTCCTGACATTGACGAAGACCAATACCCACCTATGTTCGATCCTCGCGGTGGCGAGAAGCGCCGGGCCATGCGAGAGGAGGAGGATTCACGTTTGAGTGGAGAACAGGAAGAGCGACCCGAGGTTCGTGAGCCGTCGGAAGGAGAACCTGAGACCGGTGGCAGCCTTGCTCTTGGAGGAGAGCCAGAGGACCGTGACACTTCTAGCGACAACCGAGGCTTCGATCGCCGACCTAGTACTCAGCCTCCTATTCAGCGACTTTCTACTGATGGGCTCTTTGGACCTTCTCTCACCGGAGCTTCACCCTTTGGCCAGAGCTCGGGGAACCCTGGTTCGCGGTCTATGACACCGCAGCAGCTGTATCTTCGATCTCAGGCCGGCTTTGGCGATGCCCCTCCTGGCATTACCAGCCAAAGCAATGCTTTCCAGAATCAGGGTCAAAGCCAAAGCCAAGGCCAAGGTCACAACCGTCAATCCTCTCGATTCAGTTTTGCCAACGACAATGCTAGCTCTTCTACCAACGTCAAGGTCGCAGCCAACCCGCGTATTATGGCCCAGCAATCCTCAATGATGCCTAACACGTTTCAATCGCAGAGCAGCAATCAGTTTTACGGTACCTCCATGCCTGGACCTCCTCCTGGTCTTAAGTCAACCGGCACTCCCCCCAGCATGTTCGGTCAGTTTGGTGGACAGGGCTTTGGCGCCCCCAAAGACAATTCGAGTGAGCTTCTTCAGAGTTTAATCGGCCGCGGTCGAGCTGGTAACAACCAGTCCCACGAAGCGGGAAAGCGTGAGTTTATGATTCCTTCTTATTCAAACCAGTACCCACCATCCTCTACCTCCACCCCAGCTCCTTCTTCCGGGCTCCTGCCGCCTCTCTATGGTAATACACCTGGAGGGTATCAAGACATGGGCTCTAAGCAGAAGAAGAAGGGAAAGAAGCACAGACATGCTAACACTTCCTCCTCCGGGGGGAGTGGCTTAGTAGATCTTGCAGACCCGAGTATCTTGCAGGCGCGAATGCAGCACCAGTCTCAAGGCAGCGCCGGAGTCGGACAGGGCTTGTTTGGTGGTCAGAGTCAAGGTGGGTACAGTCACAACATGATGTATAATGCAGGCTATGGAAGGTGGTAGTTTCGATGTTTCTTGGAGTTGTTGCAGTCTGGGAGGGTGATGTTTGGTAACCTCTCATCGGTATCGGCTTTTTCTTCTTCTTCTTCATGCACAAAAGGGGGCGTTCTTCGGAAATCAGGGTCAGGGCGAGAAAAGTTGCCTTTCATCTTCCTCGGGGGACACGAGTTACAAGCGCATCTTGATTCAGCAACATTTGCGTGATTAATGCTGCTCTGGGAGGCCAGCTTTTGCATCAGGCGTCATCTATGTTTTATTGGGGAAAACGGAGGACGACGAGAGAATATCTCGAGTCTCCTTCCTCCAACTTTTACCGGTCTATGGATGACCGCGCATGGGGGTTCACGTCAGGCAAGCCATCATCGTCTTCCACAAGCCCCCTATGTATGTTAACAAATGTCGAATTCATCCGCCTAGGTTTGGCGGTATCCTTGGTCAGCAATAGCAATACCCTCTATTCTCTCCAAATCGCCTGTTCTTCTCGTTGTCCCCCGTGGAAGACGATGTTGGTCGCCGTAGCATGACCCTGTCCCCAAAGTCTTGTATATAAATGGGGTGTTGCTCTCGTAGCGTAGTCTTTGTGTTTTGCTTTGCATTCAGACCGAGTGATTGAACTTGTGCTAACAAGCGTTCAGATGATGAGCTCCCATCCCTGGACGAGGCTACGAATTCTGTCGACGCGTTAGTTTCTGACGATCCTATACTGCCGCAAATTGGTCTGGAAGGTCGCACATCGGTGCCCCCGGGCTTGTCGTTACCCCCTGGACTGCCAGCCAACATATCGAGACCTCCATCTACTCAAGGTCATGCAAAACTCACCAGCATTGTGCCAGCGTTGCCTAGAATGCCACCCCCTGGACTCTCACAAGGTGCTTTAACTCCCGACCAGTCGCCTGCAAAGCTAAAGCCAGCGACACCTGTCTCGGAAGCCAAAAAGAACATCAAGTCTCTGGCGGCCGAAAGCGGACTCTCACGGGAGATTACGACACAATCGCAACCGAAGCTTATAACGGCAAGTTTCTTACAGGATGAGGACTTTCCGGCTTTGGATGCATCGAAGAACAAGAGTCGGCCCGCAACGCCTACACCCAAGGCTACGCCAAAGGCCAAACGTCATGCTGAGAGAATTGTGGACAGAATGATGGCCAAGGCTGGGGCCAGCCTAGAGAGCACGGCCCAGGAAACCAAAGCTGAGGAGGCCAAGGTTCAAGAGACCAAAGCTCAAGAAGTCAAGGCTCAGGAAGCGAAACCTGCATCATCGTCCCAGGCAGCTGACAAGAAGCCCATTGCTGTCAACACTCAGGTTGGAAAGAATGTGGCTGTGAAGACCAGCGAACTATCTGCGACAACTGAAAAGTCAACAACGGAGACCTCGGCGGCCTTTCCTCCCTTGCCTACACCCTCATCTACCGCAATTGCATCCCCTGTCACACGCACAGCACCAAAGACATTGCGTGTCATTGCAACCCCCAAGGCCGAGGCACCTCCTCCTGCATCTCCTGCATTGACCATGGCATCGGTTGCGTTGTCAGGCACTTCCAGGGCTGTCTCTGGTAGTTACAGGCCAGATACACCTGCCAGCGAAATGATTAGTGACAACGCCTCGGTCGTGTCTGCCTCTGTGACCCATTCTCGGGCAAGCTCGCCACCCCCCAGCAGGATTGGGTCTGCTGCGGTAAGAACCACAACCAAGAGTCAACAGCGAAAGCAACGAAAAGATGTTTTGAAGCAAGAAACAAAGTTGATCGCTGAGGCTCCCATAGCAGAGGCAGAGGTGCATGCTCCTATCATGGGACGAAAGAAGAAACAGAAGAAGGAAAAGCCTGTCAAGACGGCCCAGCCTGATGCTTCAACTATCCCAGAGGCTCCCGCAGACGAGCCATCCCGGCCACCATCTCAACCAGAGCCCATCAAGGAGCCCGAAAGAGAGCCGGAAGAGAAGCCCGCCAAGAGCAAGACTTCTCAAAAGAAGGCAATCAAATCCAAGGGCAAAGCAAAGGAGGTCGAGACTCAACCGACTCCTCCTCCTCCAGCGTCCCCTACGGAGTCTACTCCTGATGCTCCAGAGCCACCTGCAAGACCACAGCCTGACCCGGCGTCGGTTTTTTCTGAGATCAAGAACACTCTCTGGGCTTCGAGTGTCGATAAACTCCAACTGTTTAAGCCCATCGCCAATGGCTCATCTCGCACCGACTATAGTGCTGCTAAGAATAACGCCAATAAGGCTGAGCATTGTAAGGACTGCTCTTGCAAATGTGGAGAAATTCAGGATGAAGATCTTGCAGCGCTGCGCGCAGGAAAGCCTGTCCGAAAGCAGTTCCACGTTGATGGTAGCCGCATGCTCATTACCCCCAATGGTGATTGCATTCGTGGTCTGACCCCCGAGGAAGAGGACGCTTTCCTGGAACTTCAAGCTGCCATTGCCAATACGGCAGAGAACCCCGGATCGTTCATCGCCCCTAGACATCAGCCTGGTAGTGGAGCATTCTCTCTTATTAAGGGCCGAGCTGTTCCCAACGGACGTCCCAATATCTTCCCCGCCACTGCCCAGCTCCAATCGCAAGACCCTATCGGAAAGCTTCAGCGAGAGGACGCGCTTAGCTACATCAACCAATACGTCCTTCCTCGCCTCAATCTAGGTGCTACGAACATGGGATTTCCTAAGGGAGCATCCCCTACTAAGGATGCGGCTGCTGCGAGTCTCAACTCTCTCGCACCCTACTTCTATGGCCCCGATGCTGCTGCCGGTGTGGGTATCTACAGCCCTCCTGACGGAGCACGGGCGATGCAAGATTTCAGCTCAGCTGGAATGTCAAGTGAAGAGCGTGGAAAGAACTTCGGCATGGGCGTCGGTGGCATGCCCCTAATGAGCGTTGAAGATGCAGAGGGCGCTCTTGCGGCTGCTCGGCGAGAGACTGAGAAGTTGGAGAAAGGGTTGAACCAGGTGATCAAGCGCAACAGACGACTTGTTCTCGGAGGAAACAACTAAGAGACATGGACGACACACTGCATTGTAACAACACGCTGTATTATGATCAGGGGAGTTGAGGACATTCAATGGATGGCCCATTGAAGTTGTATGATGTTATGAAGCACAAAAATCGCCACTGAACGACGGATGGCTTTGTATGATAATCGATAGGATTAATGTCGGAACATTGTAACTAGGAGTCATAAGGATAAGAAGAATCGGCATAGAAAAAAGAAATTGCAGGCAACCCAGTCCTGTACAGGGTGGCTTGTCAAACTAAAGAGCAACATGTGAGAGCCATACGTAAATCTTTCTCAGAAGCCACTTACAATCTTGATTCTGTCCTATTAATTAATCCATGGACAAGTGCTAACGCACGTATGCAAATATTTAAGAACTAGTAATCTATTTGGGTATCAAACATCTTCCTTCTTTCCATCTTTCTTCCTATGATATGTATCATCTGGCGACCGTCGACGATCTGCCCCAAGAGCTCTCCTTGCATCAGCCGTGACCTGCTTCTTCCCCTCGGCAGATAATGACTCTCGGAGTCGTTCAAGGAGTCTATCCAAAATCCACTCAGTCTCTTCTTGACTCCCCGTAAGCGGACTCCGATTGCCGACCCAAGACCAAGCCGTTGTATCATCAGAGACCACGTCTTTTTCAACACCTTCAGCAGTCTCATTCGTTTTTCTGCGACGAGGGTGGTGGTGATGGTGATGCCGACTCTTTGGCTGCGCTTTTCTATGTGTTTCGGCATTGCTTTCATCTTCACCGATGAGCTTGAGGTACCATGCCCACTGCTCGAAGGAGTATTTGTGTGGCTTTGATGATTTGAGGTGATTCATGAGAACTTGGATTTCTGATATAAGGAGGAAGTGGAAATTTGTTCCGGTAGGTAACTCCTGATGAGCGTCTCGAAGGCGAGATAGAGAACGACGAACTCGAGCTGTGAAGGTTGAATTGTTGCGGCTTTGGCCTGGTCGTGGATCTGCTGGGTCATCGTCTTCTCCAGTTTCAGAGCGCCTGGGTCGTCCGCGAGCGTATTCGTTAAGCTTCTCCTCTTCCTTCTTGATCGTGGAATCTGAAGTACCAGTGCTTGAATCCTTGGAAGGTGACTTCTTTTCCTGGTTGAGGGGTGGCGGCTCCGTATAATTAGCATACATCAGACCAAAGGTACATCTGTTGATAATGTACTTGAGATCGCTCTTGAAGTTGTCCTCTCCTGGCAGAATAGTAACATTTCCAAGACGAAGGGTTCCATCACGGATAAACCTGACAACAGTGTCTCCAGCGTTAGAAATAAGGACTGTCATGGTGGGCAAAGCAAGCAAGGACCAAAAGACGAAAAAGGACTTTCCAGCGTTGGAAATAGGAGTCACGTCACCGTATCCGATTGTTGTAAGACTGACGAAGCAGAAGTAGAAGCCATCAAAGTACTTCCATCCCTGATAATCTTCTTCACACTTAACAAAGATATAGGCGCCCAAGAGCCATAGAATAAGCCATACGCCGGTTGAAATACCCATGGCGACCCAACGACGACGATACGATGTCTGAGCTTGGATCTTACGCATAAGCTCGAACTCTGCCTTTCGACGCTCATATTCTGTCGCCGGTAGTTGATTGTTTGATTGTGCACCTTGGGAAACCATGGAGTCTTGTCGTCGTGGCTCTCGAATTGGCTCGAGTACCTCATCCTTGCCTTTCTTAGTCATGGTTCGGACAATACGTCGGCGTTTCTTCTCTTCCATTCTGGCATCGACTTGTTTCTTGCCTCGCTCGAGAACAAGACTGCGGATAGAACCAATGACCAAACCGAGGCTGATGACACCGACCAGAGCGTATGGCATCATGAGAGCTCGTCCGAGATTTGTTTGAGCTGTGAAATCGCCAAACCCGACGGTGAATAGAGTTACGTCTGCCCAGTATACGGTGTCGAGATAGTTCCAGTTTTCGATATTGGAAAACACAACGGCCCCGACTAGCAAGTACAAGAGAAACATGATGGTCTGCAACATGAGAGTCCGCTGGCTGGGCGTCAAGTTGAAGTCGTTTGGATAATGGCCAACCGATGCTCCATAGAATGTTACTACCATAAGCGAAGCATCGACAAAGTAGAGAATGGCAGCCCAAATGCCGTAGTAAAAGGCCTGAGACCATATGAGCTCATCTCTCGGGTGACCAAAGCCTTCATAAAGCGGTCCAGAGGCTGTAGCTAGAAGGGCGATGAGTAGAATAGCAGAGATGTACCATCCGATGATAGTGAGTGGCTGAGCGATGGTAAAGCGTACACGACGTGTCATGTTTAGTAGGAGGAAGATATTCGATATGATGGCCATGCCGAGCTGAATCGCGTTTATGACGGTGAGCCATATTGGATCAGCGACAAAAGCCGCATCCTTGAGAGGTTCGCTGGGAATGTAGTGTTGCCTCCATGGGCGTACGAGAGCGCAGATACTGAAGGCTGAAGCAACTGGGCCGAGGGTGCCAGCGATCATGGGGAATGCTGAGGAAGCAAACCACCAGCGGCTGAATAGTCAGAGATGAGCATAGCGTGGTGAAGGTGGAGGTGAAGTGAGTCTTACTTTGGAGCCAGATGAGCATCGTCGTTTCCTATGCGTCTGTCATTAGAGACAGACTCTTCAATAATGTCAGTCTCCTGTTGGATATTATCTCCGAGATCCCCGTCGTCCATGAGGATATCTCAAGCCTGTGGATGGCGATCCGATATCAAGGATAGAGTCGATAACAAGGTAGCATATCCTAGATAAGATAATAGTAGCCTGCAGCAGTGTATAAGTCAAGGACTTATATATCTCTTGGCAAAAAGAAGGGATCCATATCGAAATAAGGAGAACAGGTAGGATCTTCAGAGAAAGAATTCTTGGCGTGGGGATAAACATGCCCTTGCCAATTGGAATGACGTCGGGCTAGATCAAATCTCAAGTTAGAGGGAAACAAACGGGTTTTGATTACGAGCTAAGCCAACTTTACGAGACTTGCATGGCCTGTCAGAGACAAGGAATATCATTCCTTGCGGGTTGAGTTGGTGGTGATCTAGCGGATACAGCGGCTCAATTCAGGGGATTTGATGAGGATCTAGGAAAAGACGGCATCTGATTGCTTTAGTTTTTACTCAAGGTTTATTGATTTGGTCATTGTTCTCAGCGTTAGTTAGTGAGTTTATTCAATTCGGCTCCTCAACGATGAATGTTACCTACGTTATTACCGGATCGTCATTTGTGGGGTGAGTATTGTCTGGCCAATGATATTATAGAATCATGCAACCAACGTTCAAATTCCACTCCAACCAAAACAAGCCCTTCCTCATCTCATGCATTATTCAAGGGTTCTTCATGTCGGTCTTTGTACAGAACAACTTGTCCTTCTCTTTAATTGGTGCTTCAACTTTGATTCCAGCCTCATGAAATTCGGTTTTTGTTAGTTGAATCGGTACATTACCCACGGAATAATCGACGTTCAAAATCACGCGTCTTCTCATCTTCACTCATCGCAGAGCGTCTAAGTCAAACGAGCAGTTGTGTCTCGACTTGTTGAAGTTTTGTACAAAAACAGTTATTACTTACCATATGGATTGTTAGTGCTGTAGCAGCATGCAAAGATGCCTCCATTTCCGAGTCCTTCATCGCGCCAGTTGTAGTCGACTTGCCAATCCTCTCCGTAGACCATGGCAGCGACTCTATAGCATCCGGAGCCATGACCGTGTTCAAGTCCGATGCGGTTCAGCTGGCCATGTGAGCATTGAGTAAGCCATCTCCTCATACTCACGAACCCATTACTAATGCTTCATAATAGCCTCATCAACATTACCGAGCAGCCAGATTCTCCACTCTTCATTCAACTCCCAGCTTCACCCGTGGACGGTAATCAACCTCCTCATATCCCTAGATTTCTCCAAGGGAAGCCACTCGCCAGCATCAACTATCGTTGGAACTCCTTTGACGATGAGTCGAGCGAGATTATTCCAGTCGACGATGTCTGGCCAACGCCAATCCACGATACCTTCTTCGCCTATCAGTGGATAGTCGAAAATCTTGCTCCTGAAGGTCTCAAGAGGCGTGGTATCTATGTCTATGGCTCTCACCTAGGTGCAAGTCTCGCCTCATCTCTGGCACTCTCAGAATCACAACCGCACAAACCATTTGCAGTCCGGGGTCTGGTGGCATATAACGGAATCTACAATTGGACCATGTTTTTCCCGGACCACCCAGCAAATCGACTCGAAAAGCATACAAACAACAGAACCAACTACTTCAGGCCTCGAGAGGGAACATACGTGCATTACCTTCAGCAGAACCTACCGATATTCTTCCGGTCAACGGTCGACATGTTCGATGTCTTTGCCAGCCCAAGCCTCTTCTTCCACAACCCAGGAATAAAAGTTCCCTCGTCTTACCACATGTCGGAAGAAGAGTCTGCAGCCATCGAAGTCCTGACCAACCCGAATGCCGAGTTCGATATGAAAGAAAAGCCACCACGTATGTCAAGGCTGGTGTTTCCGCCCCGTCAATCGACGCTCAAGATCCCCGAGACACTTCTGCTGTACGACACACTTCCTGTGCCGACAGCGACGAACAGACCGGGTCGGCCGTTTAGTGGAAAACAGTGGGGAAACAGCTTAGAGCTGCAGGCGCGCGAACTGGTTGAGATGATGCAGCGCAGTATCCAGATGGTCGAGCTGAAGCAGAGAGGACTCTGGGATGATGATGTGACTATATGGCAGAATGAGCCACGGCGACGGGTAAAGACGGAACATGCTGGGGAAGAGTCGGAGGATATGGTGATGGATGAGAAGGGAGAGAAGATCGTAGAAGAGTGGTTAACGGAGAGACTACCACCATAGAATCGATCTCATGATCATGTAGCAATAAATAGACACACATGTACAGTACATGCAGCAATAGTTCGAATGTTGATAAAGAGTTGACCTATTTTGGGGTAGCACAGCGCTAAAGCAGCGACGGAGCATTGAGAAAGCTTGTCTGGTGGGGTAATATGCGATTGGATCCTTTTGATATTGAGACGTATCTCTTTTTGTTGTTCGAGTCTAGAACGAGCGGCTGAAGCACTTTATCAGCCAAGTTTGAGAAGCTGACTCGAGGGGATGTACATGGAATAAGAACGACTTCATCAGCTTCAAAGGTACTTGTTACTGATAGTGATTGACTAAATGACAAGTGGACCAGCGGCTAATCAATGCACGCTGTCGTCAGGGCGGTCTCATTTTCAATATTAGCGTCAAGGGTCACAAGGCCCGACATGGCTCTTATTCTGGACCCTTGACATTTCCCTACAGTGTCAGTTTCACCTCTGATAAAATTCCACAAGAGAAAACACAGAATCAACAAGAATGCAGGATTATAAGGATTGCACGTATCTCCCCCCTGGGCAATTCACTCCTCCAAGTACCAGGGGTAATCTGCCGATAATCAAGATCAAGTTATTATTGCCTACCCCGTAACTAAAGTTAAGGTAGGTACCTACTAAATTAACCGGTGGATCCTCTGTCACCACCCCCTGGAAAGGCTTGTTTTTCAGTGGCTGCCTCAGATTCCAGTTCCAGTTCCAGTTGGAATCCTTGGATGCGCAAGGATGCTTCAGTTGAGATTAGGTTGGATTGCATCCAATGTCACCCACTACCGTTACCGCTGTCTCTGCCTCTGTCTCTGTCTCTGTACAGTCATGTACAGTACATTGACTTACGAACTGGCCATGGCTGAGCAGTTTCATCTCCCGTCTGCCCGCCTCTATTATTATCCTTATCCTTATCCTCAACCTTCCTTCACCTTCTAGATACCCTTCACCCTTTGTCTTGACAAGACACATCACTTCTCCAAGCTTTAACTGGTACGTTTTCTCTCGATTCATGCTTCGCGTGGACTTTATCGTCTTGGCCTGTCTCAGTCAGCTCCAGACGAGCAAATCCGATAGCTTCACCAGCTCGTGGAAGCATAAGCGATAGACACAAGCTGACCATCACTTGTTTTCAGAAATCCTTTATCAAACACCATGCCTGGAATTCGTGCGTTACAACCCGACAGCTTCTACAGGCCCTACTCTAACAAGCCCATCAACAGCTCTGCACGCCCTTGATAACCTCAAGGCCAAGCTCAAGGCCGCCTTCAAGAAGAAGGAAAACAAGGAGGAAGCCAAACCGGCCGACCCCAAGCCTACCGAGACAAAGCCTGCCGATACCACAGCTGCTACCGAGCCTACCAAGACCGAGGCCGCTCCTCCTGCTCCCGCCAGTACGTTTCTGCCCATACGACCTATCGAATACTCCGTTACTGACTGTCGTGTGCCACAGCTGAGCCAGCTCCTGCAGCTGAACCCGCAGCCCCTGCTGCCGAACCTGCTAAGGAGGAGGCCAAACCCGCAACTGAGGTCAAGCCTGAGGCTCCCGCTGCTGCTGCCGAGCCAGCCAAGACCGAGGAGCCAGTTGCTGGTATGTCGCAATGTACATGATATCCATGATCATGAACTAGAACTAATGATTGAAGCTCCTGCGACTGAACCCGCCAAGCCCGACGCTGCTCCGGCTACCGAAGCCCCCGCTCCCGCTCCCGAGCCTGCCAAGACCGAGCCCGCCCCGGCTGCTGCCGCAACTGCTCCTGTCGCCGAGACTCCAGCTCCCGCCCCCGCTGCTGCTGCGACTACACCTGCTGCTCCCG
>JABSSZ010001102.1:0-19150 GCA_013755755.1 Fusarium sp. NRRL 25184
ATCTTGACTTTTCAATAATATATAATATATAATATATATATTTTTATTTTATATAAAACTATAAATAAAAAATTGGCTACTAATAAATAAATAATGGCGACCGACTATCATGGCCTAGGAAGCACGATCTTTATTTATTTTTCTCAAAGATTACAGGGACATTGCCGCTGAGGCTCTCCTGGAACGCAAGCCTTAATATGCAGCACTCTATCCTTTGGCGTCTGTCCCTGAAATTACCTATGGAGAAGCCACTTGTCAAATCGGAGTGGCTATGGGGAAAGAAATCGAGATTAGAGATCTGCCTTTTGACAAAGGCATGGGCTTCATGTTGGATATGATATTTTTTTGGGAAGGAGAATGCTTCTCCTGAAGCCTGTGGTAAAGCTGCTTATCTGGCTGTGTACTATAAGAAGAGATGCATTCGTGGTAACTCAGGGGTGCTCGAGTGGTTATTGGGGCGAAAACCTACCACATTGGTCGAATATGTTCAAGATAAGAAAGCCGAGATAGCGGGGGGTCAATAGATTGCTGAGTCTGTGATGAGTACCTATTAGAGATACTGCCCATCGGGCTTCTAGACGTGCTATGTCTGGCTATTTTGCCTGTAGTATTACCTTACTATTATGCCTAATCACTCGCACGATCTGGAGCAAATTGCTTTGGGAATCAGTTGATAACTATAAATTAGAAGAAAGAATATTTCCGCAAGACAAAGTAACAATTTGTTATAATGAAAATGCGGTGAGCGGGTTTTACCTTATATCTCAGTTAAAATAGTGTATCTTGCATTGCAGGCTGAGACAATATTCCAAGAGGAGTGTTTCCTCCGCTGGTGGCTTGCATTTACAAGGGTGGAGTGGAATGGCGTCAACCATCGGGAGGGGCAGGAGCTGTGAATTGAGCTTGATAGTGAAACATGCAGAACAATTAATTGACTCATGTGGTGAGGGGGAGAGGGGCAATGGGATGCAACAAAACCTAAGACCTTTATCCTAGGTGACAAAAAGCCTTAGATAAACTTAGCATAACTTAGTATAATTTAGTATAGATTTTGGGAATCTTAGATTAAATATTTTTAGCACCTTAATTCAATATCAGAAGTTTTCTTGCGCCCCGAGGAGGGGTTCTCTCCCTTTGTTAAGTACTATAAGCACTATAAAAACTGCAATGCTCAGATCTTAACAGTGTAGCTATGTAATAATTCCCTTCCAACATCCTCCACAAATCACATTCAAAAAATGCCCGGGTGCCTCGAAGGTCTTCACAACATTGCCACTCATATCTTGGAGGGCGTGAAACACGATGTCCTGATCAAAGAACTTGAGAAGCTGACCAACGATGCTTTCAGCAAAGATGCTCATGCGGCTCCAGAAACCCGTATCTTCTACAGCAGCACAAACCCTACCCCCATCGTCACCATGAAAGACGGTAAATTCTCAGCCGTTGAGGCAATGGCCATTGAAAATGGCAAGATCTTGAAAGTTGGTAGCCTCAAGGATGCAAAGATCGCAGCACCCAAAGTCACGGAGCCAACTGACATCGGAGGCAATTGTATCGTGCCCGGTTTCGTTGAACCTCACCTCCATATCATTACATCGGTAATGCTGGACAAGTTCCTCTTGAATTGTGATCCGCTCAATTCGGAAATTGGTGGTACGTTCGATGGCACAATAGAATTCCTCCAGAAAGCTGTTGGGAAACTCAAGAAGGGCTCGTGACTGCTTGGGTACGGATACGATCCGTCTCGACTGGAGCCCTACGAGGGATCATTCAGAGACTTGACTCCGGCTTTGTTCAGTGAGAAAGGATTGAATGATAACCCCATTTTGATCATCAATGCTTCTGGTCACATCGCTTACGCAAATTCTCTGGCCTTGGCTGAGGCAAAGCAGCCTGAACCCGCCTCAGGGGTCCTTATCGAGCCAGCTGCGTTCCAGCCTATCATTACCAAAGCACTGCCAACTCAACTTCTCAAAGCAGGAGACATTTTTGAAGGGCTATTTAATGTCTTGAAGCAGTGGAGCAGTAAGGGTTTCACCACAGTCTTTGACGCTGGTGTCGGGCTCTCTATTCCTCAACTTGACGCCTACATACTGAGCGCATTAGCGATATGTGCGCCACTCCGCATTGCTGGTGAAGCGGAAAAGACGGTTGGAAAGGGCCAGATGCCATCAGGCGGTGCGACACCGTTGAAGATCAAGACCATCAAGCTTTGGATGGACGGCTCAACTCAAGGCTTCACAGGTGCTCTTGAGAAACAATACGAGAGCGAGTTGCTTCCGGAGTACTTCTGGGGTGCACCATATGGCTGGGCGCGCTGGAAAGTTCGCAAGACTTGCCATATTACACCATTCTCGCAATATGACATAGCTATGGAAATGCAAGAGTGGGCATCAAGAGGATATCAACTGATGGTTCATGTCAATGGCGACTGCGCTTCTGAAGTCGTTCTCGATGCTTTTGAAAAGCTCAAAACGCCAGATCCCAGTGTCAGACATCGTCTGGAACACTTCACTGTAACTCAGTCCGAGCAGGTTGAGCGTGCTGCCAAGCTTGGTCTGTATGCCAGCCATACCATCGGCCATGTCAAATACTGGGGCCACACCTTCGAAAAGTACATCCTTGGGCCCGATCGAGCAAGTCGCATTGATCCGCTCAAAGACGATGTTCAACACGGCCTTGTCTACTCGCTCCATAGTGACTCTCCCGTATCACAGGCAGATGGGTTGTCGTATGTCAGAACGGCTGCAACAAGACTTATGTATGAGAAATCACCTGACGAGCACCCAGAGAGAGTCCTTGGGTATGATCAAAAAATCACTGTGGAACAGGCCTTGGCAGGTATAACCATTAATCCTGCGCGTCAGATACTTCTCGACAAAGAGATTGGGACGCTTGAGGAAGGTAAAGATGCAAACTTTGTTATTCTGAGTCAGGACATCACCTCATCCTCGCTCGATGCTAAAAATATTGGTAGTGATTGGGTGCTGGAGACCTGGTTCCAAGGCCGTCTGAGGTCACCACGTGGGTAGTTGAGCTGCTTTGTTTAGGACTTGTTAGTTAGTATGAACTTTACTCAATACTAGCTCAACGCTGTTTGATCTATTGTCCCTTATGCCTATGTCTATTTACCAAGTTCTTTAATGGTAAAGTTATATT
The DNA here is from genome assembly GCA_013755755.1 of Fusarium sp. NRRL 25184. Lineage (NCBI taxonomy): Eukaryota > Fungi > Ascomycota > Sordariomycetes > Hypocreales > Nectriaceae > Fusarium > Fusarium sp. NRRL 25184. Next base: position 3,160 of record JABSSZ010001102.1, read on the forward strand.
TTTGACTGCCTAGTATATAGATTATAATTTGCGAAATATTGTTGCATCGATCCTAAATCGCATCCACGCCACCAAACTAGCTGCACCAAGCGACATAGACCCGGCATAGAACATTGCTGGCCTAAAGGCCATTATGCCACCCTCAACGCCACCATATCTACCTAACATATATCCAGCAATAGGACCGCCCATGAGATAACCCCCTGCCCAACCTGTGACAATCATGCCCATAGCGATAGGCATTTTTTGGCTTCCAAAGACGCTACCTACAACCGTAGGCATGACAGCAAAAAAGCCTCCACTTGCGATACCATTCCATATGGCGAAGATAGCGAGTGGTGCCAGGGTATTGCTGAAAGGCCACAAGACTAGCATACTGATCCCAGTCAGTAGTAATGTAACAAACAGAATGTTGAGCGGACCAAGCAGGTCGCAAAGCAACCCGAATCCGATCCTGCCGAGTGCGCCGGAGAAGTTGAAGATGGCCACCATAGCCGCTCCCACGGAAGGTTTTAGTTGGATGGATTGACAGTAGAGCGGGAGGAAGAACGGCGGAACAAATAGTGGAAACGTGGCAATGACTCCTGATAAAAACAGCAGGTCGAATTTCAGACTCGTAAATAATCGCCAGTCAACAAAGTTAGTACGTTTTGTTGGCGCCCTCTCGCGAATCAGCCACGCTGCTGGGAGGCCGGTTCCCAAAGTCAATATACCGACAATTCGGAGGGCCCATGCCGGTCCCAACACGTCGAGTAAACGCTCCATGGCGAGGGAAATAGCTGCTCCACCTAGACCACCGGCTGCGAACACAATGCCATTGGCCAAGCCTCGTTTTCGCTGAAAGTACTGGGCTGGGATAATTGATACTGTCATGAAACACATGCTAGAGACAGGTTAGCACAGTCTGTGGTCATTTTCCAGGGCGACAATACCTCGTCCCAACCCCCATGACTACCCCCACTGTGGCGAACAGCGCCCCAACATTGTCAACGGCGAAGGCTGCCAGGATCTCTCCACCGCCCAGTAGTGTTATTCCAAGAAAGGCAAGTTTTTGGGCTCCAATACCCGATACAATCCGGGCGTTCGTGACTGCAAGGATGGCGATACAGGCTACCGTTAAGCTGCCGACAAAGCTCAGAGTCGACGCTCCTGAGACACCTTCCTCAACGAGGGCCGTTTGAATAACGCCCCAACTATATGTCGTGCCAACAAACCACCAAGTTATCACGGCACAGCCAAATACGGCTACCCAGCCGTACCCTCCATCAGGTACTATAGTCTCGTCCATGACAGCTGCATTCTGAATCGTATCGGCGGACAGAGAGTCTTGGGCATTTTCAACGGTGGTTTGTTCGAGCGGCGGACTGCGTCTCCGAGAGTTGCGCATCTCGATCTGATCGGTCGACATGGCTCCAGGTCCGTCTGGAATAAATATTCTCAGTATTCCACACCTCAGGCAGCGATGTCTGAATTGTAGTTCTTGTCACAAGTCAATCGTGCCGTGCGATACTCTGCAGTGGTAAGGGCAGATAATTAAGACAAGCTGGGTGATCGATGAAAGGGCGTCCAGTCCCTCCAAGCTGGCGTTCATTAATCAGCATTGAAATTTCATTGTTGCTAAGGAAGTGGCCAATCGTAGCTCGTGGAACAGTCTGTAATAGGCACTAGCGCCGGCTTTTACGGGGACATAATTCTATGGCAATCCAAATGTGGATCAGATATCTCTGGACTCAATGCTGTGCGAAATTGGGGCTTGCATTGTTCTTTTATCAGCTATGCTACATGAGACAGATCCTTAAGCAGCCTGCAGTATGATGCATCTAATCTCAATCAACTCACCCCAAAGGAATTGTTCAACGCACGATCCGTTTTTGTCAGCCTATGTATGCAAAATGCAGCATCTTTGTGATTTAGTTTCTCAGAGGCGAGACAATACATTTCTTCTCCATTCAATCGTTGCTCTTGACTCGCTCATGGTCTGATAACAAATATTGATAGAAGACGGCAGCTTGACGAAAGTAGACTCAAGACTTCACGCAGATAAGCGATAGTCACTTTGTTCATCCTGGCGTCAAACGAGGCTCCTGCAGTTCCTTTATCAAACCCTTTCAATCCTGACCGCAAAGCAGCCTGGCTTCGCATTGTGCAGATTGACGTAACTGGCCTTCTCATTAGCCAGCATTTCCCCAGCTGCTTTCTCAAGCTGACTCCCTTCCACCACTTCCGATGCAACCAGCATATGTTTCTCATCATATGCCCTCAAAGATAACAGCCTGTTCAATTGCCTTTCTGGCAGAGTTGAGCCATGGAAAGGGGGGCATTTATGCGCATGGACAAAGATTGGGCCAGTACCTCGGTAAGGAGTGACGCTGCTGGGTGGAAAAGGATCGTAGGCAATGAGGTAGAGCTTCTCCCCAGGAGTGGCATCCAAGAGACAACGGCGGCAAGGAGGGCGCATGTCGGCAGTAGCCGTCAATGAGATAGTGCTTCCATCCAAAGCTGGGAGTGGAGCTGGGAGAGGTATATATCTTATAGGGACTGGTTCAAGGCCAACCCGAAGCTGCGTGGGAGGCTCTGTGGACTCTTTTTCGAGAGCAGACGATTTCTTGAGTGCACTTGACGCAAGCATGTTGAGTTGAGGAGTTTGAGAGGAACAGCTGCTGTTTTTCTCAATGGTCAATAGAGAAGTAAGGTCAGGGTTGAATACATAATGGATGACAAGCAGCTTTTATAATTTCAAGACGTGGGAATACCTATTTACGTTAGTAATTCATGTTGCTGCCGACATAGCCAATCAGGGAAAGATGTCAAATTACAACCGCAACGTTTCAATAGCAACAGTAATTTAATATCTTTCTGAGGCTAGTTAAATATAAATATTTAACTTGGATAGCAGTATTAATAGATTGGTAGCTACCAGCGTACTGTGGTGAAATGCACAGCTCGTTACACTCTGTCCTTCCTCCTCTAAGTGTAGGCTTTTGTCAAACACTGGACTCTTCTACTGGAGGAGAGGCCCTCTCATCGAGTCCCCCGGAAGAAATATGCTTTGCAGGACCAAATGTGGCCGTCCAGGCACGGATTCTCTTCCCAAGTATGTACATGGGGATCACGATAAGAATCAGAAAATACTGAAGCCCAACCATCTGTCCGAATGCCTGCCACCATGTATTAGCAATAGATCTCAAATATCTGGTAATGATACTAGACAGCCAACTCACATTCTGTACGCCTGTTTCCTCCTGCCACTTTGTTGTGTAGAGTGCCAGGATCGTTCCGACCGAGTTTCTGATGATGAAGATGACGACGAGAGCCTCCCCCGCAAGCTAAATGAACATGGGTCAGCCAAACGATGTAGATGGAGCTGCCCTATTATCACTTACCTCTGGGTAGCAATCCACAGCATATGTCACAGCCACATTAGACACGGCGGTGAGGCCAAAGCCCTCCATTGCATAACCAAAGGCGGAACCAACCCATTTGGTGTGGTGTGCTGTACAGAGACCGAATGTAAGGACACCCATGGGGCCAATGACGGCTGGCACAATGATTGCTTGGAGTCGATATTCTGGTTCACGTCGACCTCGGTTTCGTTTGGTCATTCTCATTGCGATAATGTCGATGAGCTTGCCTCCTATGAAGAATGCAAACACGGCGCCAATGAATCCAGACACTCCGAGTATGCCAACCATGCCGATATGCCAGTTATAGGGCGGTTTTGTGAAGGTTGATGATGCCGTCAGCTGAACTACCAAGTTCCTGTATGATCTCGCGTTAGCACCAACAATTGCCTCAAGCTCCATTTGATTGCTTCCAAGACAAGTCAGAGATTCGGAGGAGCTCGAAACATATGAAAGCTTATTAGGTAAGGCTTACCAGCCAACGAAAGCACCAACTGTGAGTCCCGTCCATAGAACAGGAGGATAGGCTACCAAGGTGATGATTCTTAGAAATGTACCAACGAAAGAAGCGGACGAGTCATAGCCGCGGGTGATACTCAGATGAGATAAGAAGCCTCTCTTTCCTTTATGTGATTCAACTGGAAGACTCAAATGAGCCGGATCACGAGAATAATGCGACTCGCGAATCGTGAAAACACCAACCATGAAGGTTAATCCTGCTGCGATACTGAGGATACCGCAAGTCCACCGCCAGTCGATTTCCTGAGTCACCCAGGCGCAGATAAGCGGACCGAGGAAGAAACCGGAACTCAGCGCCATATGAAATATCATCATGCAATGGCCGCGCTCGTGGACAAAGAACAAATCTGTGACCAGCGAGGGGACTGTCGCGTCAGACGCCGAAGCTGCGAAGCCAGAAATAATGCGAGCTGCGAGAAGACTTCCGTAGGTATGGGTCTCGAAGGACCAAATATTGCACCCCATCAGGAGCAGGAGCGCTACAAGATATACGGGGCGTTTTCCGACAACGCGCATTAAGGGAACCCAAATAATGTTTCCGACTCCCAGCCAAAGCACATTGAAGCAAACGAGATATCCAGCCTCGGTGGGGGTTCGATGAAACTCTGCGGATAAAGGTTTGATGGCCACGGTGAAGTTGGAAGCGTTCATGGTGGCAAGGAACGTGAAAAAGCAGACCGTCAAGTAAGTCGAGTATTTCTCAAAAGGTGACCAGTTCTGTAGAGTTTGGATCATGGTTGTCAGATACACATCACTCCAAGAAATTCAAGCAAAGGAACACACAGATGGTAGACATACAAGGGGGTCATTAGGATCGTTGGTAGGTTGAGGAAACAAGACAACGCCACGACCATTCAACTTGAGAGTCGAGGTCGCGGCAGCTAGAGCCTTGGAGTCATCCCCTTCACGGTGTTCGCCGTGAGCGCTTTCGTTGTCCTTCTCCATGAGTACCTCAGGAGAGAAATTTTAACCTGGGTATAGAGTGATAATTAAGAGGAGCGTATAATTTTAAGTGTGAGTTGCCGAATAAGAATGCAAACAGGATATCGAGGAGGGGCCAATACCCTGTTTTTAACTACAATTCCTCAAGGTCATTTCTGCTTAGCACCACGCAGCTCAACTTTGTAGAAGCTTCAAGGATCCCCGCAGCTACCGAACCTCCCCAGATATCCAATCTGGGGAAATCCGGGGGAGCGCATTCCAGGATTGCGGGGGAGATTAGGATTTGCGACCGGGATATCCGAACAAGGTACAACTTGACTTGCCTTACCAATGAGCGGGTTACAAGCAGGTTTCCGGAAATCCCGACCTGAGTCTCCTCCAAGCCCGGAGTTGTAGCTGTTTTGAGGCGACCAGATTTCCTCGTTGTCTCAGTCCCGAATGCTGCTTGTATGACCATTGACCTTGGACACGATTCTTATTTATCTTTGCATCGTCTTCCAGGGCAGACACCACTGTGCATTACAGGCTAGATTCTATTCGGTCAACCTTTCAACCATGCCGGAAGACATCAAGATGAATCAGAGCAGTGACGAGGCCAAGTTTGGTCTCATCATTAATGGACAGAGAAAGCCTGTACCGCGCTCGTTTCCTGTCCTCGACCCAATCAGCCAGAGAGAAATCCACTTCGCTCCTGCTGCTGATGAGAATGACGCCTTGGAAGCAGTCAACGCCGCTGAAGTGGCCTTTGAGACATGGAGGGACAGCACTCCACTTGAGAGGCGTGCAATTATGCTTAAGGCCGCCGACATCATTAGGGAGCGCAGCGACGAGCTTGTTGAGGCAATGGTGCTGGAGACGGGCGCCAAAAAGAGCTGGGCATCTTTCAACATCGAAACCTGCATTCAGCTCGTCCACGAGGCTGCTGCAATGGCAACGCAAATCAAGGGCGAGCTTCTGCAGAGTAATAGTAAAGGTGTGTCTCTTATTCGTTCCAGAATGCTATTTATCTACCCACTTTGTTGAGATTATATTCTAAGCACGTGTTCAAAATCAGGAACGACTGCCATGATATTCAAAGAGCCGTGCGGCGTGGTTCTAGGAATCGCACCTTGGAATGCTCCGATTGTGAGTCTATCATTCTGTGTCTTGATATTATTCTGACTAGAGCCACGTAGATTCTAGGAACGCGAGCTTTCGTTATCCCAATTATCTGCGGAAATACAGCAGTACTGAAAGCATCTGAAGCCAGCCCATACACGCAATATCTTATCGTTGATGCTTTCTTGGAGGCAGGGTTGCCTGACGGTGTCCTGAACTACATCTGCTGTCCACGCAACTTGGCGGCATCGGTCACGGAGACCATGGTAGGCCACTCAGCTGTTCAACGCGTCAACTTCACTGGTTCAACAGCTGTTGGCCGCATGATTGCTACTCTGTGCGCAAGGTATCTGAAGCCTGCCATACTCGAGGTGAGCTAACCATCGTGGTTTGTCGTTCCGGAACGGAAGCTAATGCCTTGACTTCTGACAGCTCGGAGGCAAGGCCCCCATGGTGATTTTGAAAGATGCAAATCTGGAGGAGGCTGTACGAGCAGCCGCTTTTGGTGCTATGCAACACCAAGGCCAAATTTGCATGTAAGAAGACAAGAACAGACCCTCCTCCGCTCCTCGTACGTTGCACTCTAACTCGTTTGTAAATCCCAGGTCGACTGAAAGAATCATTGTGCATAAATCTATCTTTCCAAAGTTCGCAGAGCTTTTCGCTACCAAGGTCAGTCATAGCAGCGGTGAGTGTGATAGCACGCTGACCCCCCATGTCATAGATCAACTCAATGCGTGCCGCTGACCCGTCCAAAGACGGCACCGCGGCTCTTGGCTCTCTAATCAGCCCAATTGCTGGAACCCGTGTCGAGAACTTGGTTACAGATGCACTTTCCAAGGGTGCCAAAGTGCGAGGCGGTAAAGTCGGGTTCGACGGTGCTGTCGTGCAACCCATTGTGCTTGAGGGCCTAAGCAAAGGGATGGACATATACTATCAGGAGTCCTTTGGGCCTGTGGTGTCCCTTTTCGAGTTTGAAACGACGCAAGAGGCTATAAACCTGGCCAATGACACTGAGTATGGTCTCGTTTGTTCTGTCTTCAGCGAGAATATCTCCGAGGCTTTGGCAGTTGGTCGTAAGATCAGAAGCGGATCCTGCCACATCAATGGAGCAACTGTTCATGGTGAGTCTATGAAGACTTCCTTCAAGAAAGACCAAAGTACTAACGAGTACCGACTTAGATGAGCCTCACCTTCCGCTTGGTGGTCAAAAGGCCTCTGGGTATGGGCGATTTGGGGGTTCTGCATGCATTAATGAATTCACTGAGGATCGAGTGGTAACAATCAGTGCCAAGGGTGGTTTCTTTCCTATCTGAGCTCCATGTTTCTCTTACCTACCCACTTTATGCAGTTAGCTAGGTGTATGAACAGGTGGGCATGATAAATAAACAAACAGAATCCTATCCTCTATTACTGGTTTATCTTTACTTAAGTTCTCTGTGGTGAAATAAGTTCCCAGCCACAAGTCTCAACTGCAAATAACACATCTAGCTCACAACTTTACAATCCTTAGTTTCCGGCAAGAATTTCATGTTTAGGAAAACAATAAAACGCTTTGTAACTGAACTAGTCTCTTTGCAGCTTGCTTCATGAGTTTATGATGAATCGATCACCAACCACTCGGATTATCCGAACCCAGACAATTTTCCTTCTTCTCCTCGGCCTTTGTTGTTGAGCCGAATTCGCATGACCCCTCCTCCAATGCAGGCCCAACAGCGTTTACAGCCGGCCGCTATAACCGAGACCCCGCAATACAACCGCACCAGGTAATGAAGAGTCTAACCTGACTCCGGCCCTCGTTCGCTCTTCGCCTCTCACTATAGTTCTTCAACTCGGAACATCCGGATTGCGGGGAACTCGACGAACCTATGATCCATGGTCGCTTGAATTGCTGAACTTTAGGTAGACCTAATTCGTCGGCTCACTGGCCCGTTGGATAATGAGACGCATGAATTTCATATCAGCCATTCATTTCTGTTATCGCTCACATGGATCTCAGGTACGTATGTGTATATATACATGTACATCTCTATGTAGACTTACCATCTCACGTGGAAGCGCATTATTACCCGCAATCTATCAGTTCGTTCATTTGACTTGACGCAAACACAATGAGCGACTACACAACAGCAACGGCCATTCTTGAAGCTCTTGAGAGCGCCGGAGTGACCCATTTGTACGTCAACCTTGGCAGTGACCATCCCGCGTTCGTGGAAGCTATCAGCAAGCGCCAGTCCGAAAAGACTCAAGGAGGCTTGCAAGTCTTTACAGCGCCTAATGAGTTCGTGGGCCTCAGCGCAGCCCAGGGCTTCTTCCAGGCCACCGGTCGCATGCAGGCCGTGCTAGTCCATGTCGATGCTGGCACCTTGGCTATGGCTGGCGCTATACACAATGTGTCACGGGCGCGAATCCCCGTCATTATGATTGCCGGCACTAGCCCTGTCACAGAAGAGGGAGAGTTAACGGGCACACGTAATGTAAGTATGCTTCATTCCTGCAACGCAGTATCTATCTGCTGAGTAACACGCTTGTTCCTCCTTGTACAGGAATTCATTCACTATCTTCAAGATACGATTGATCAGCGTGGTATCGTCCGTGGCTACACAGTCCTGGATCAAGAGATCAGAACGGGGAGAAACGCCAAGCAACTTGTGCTTCGCGCGGCACAGTTCTCCAAGAGCGACCCGCAAGGACCTTCATATTTGATAGCCTCGCGTGAAGCGCTGGAAGAGAATATCGCCCCATATACCGTGGATGAGAGAAAGTGGAAGCCACTGGCACCTCGGGGTCTCGCGCCGGTTGTTGTGGATGAGATTGTCGCAAGTTTAATCTCGGCAAAATCTCCGGTTGTCGTCACTACTTATCTTGGCCGTGATACCGAGGCTGTACCAGAGCTCGTCAAGCTTTGCGAGGTACTCGGAGTAGCTGTACTGGTATGTCACGCATCCGCGTTCGTCTGGCAATTAGAAAGCCTCACTGACCAATGATTCTTTGCACGAAATAGGAAGCTTTGCCAGCGTATATGAACTTCCCGCATGACCACCGCCTCTATGCTGGTAACCACTGGAGCGAAGGTCTGCCCAACGGTATATTGGATAATGCAGATGTCGTGCTTGTCCTAGACTGCGATGTTCCATGGATCAAATCTGTATTCCGTCCTTCCAAGGATGCAAAGGTCTACCACATCGACTGTGACCCTCTCAAGGTCAACATGTCTCTCTTTCACATCGATGTAGAACTCTCCTGCCAAGCGGACATGGGTACAGCGTTACGGCAGTTGAATAGCGCCATTGCGACATCCAAACCCATATACGCAGATGTGGTGCAGGCTCGGATCAGTCACGTCAGCGCCATTCATGACGCCTACATCAATAAATTCCGGTCATTGGAGGTGCAGCCTGTCACGGGCATCACTCCGCACTTTGCTTTGTCCAGGCTGCGCGAACACCTCATGCCGGATACCATTGTACTGAGTGAAGCCATTTCCAACTATCGCCCTACATGCGATGTGCTCATGCGCTCGCAGCCTGGGACGTACTTGACTTCTGGAGCAACCGCACTTGGTTGGCACGGCGGTGCCGCCATTGGAGTTGCCATGGCTCACCCAAATCGATTGGTTGTGGCCGTGACGGGTGACGGTAGCTTTATGTTTAGTATTCCATCCACGGTGCACTGGATGGCGCGACGGTATAACGCACCCTTTTTGACTGTCATTCTGAACAACCGAGGTTGGAAGAGCCCGATGCTGAGCGCCTTGGCCGTTCACAAGAACGGGCACTCGAGCAGGATGGCTCAGGCAGACGATCTACATGTTACATTTGACCCGACCTGTGATCACTCACAAGTTGCGGTGGCAGCCGGAGCTGGTTGGGGAACAGTTGTTGAGGAAGCGAACGAAGTGGATGCAGCAATTGCCAAAGGTATTGAAGTTGTCCGTTCTGGCAGAGCAGCCGTTGTCGATATTTGGCTGCCAAAGTTCAATGTTGGCGACCGGGTTGGTTAGTTTGCCTCCTGTCTGGAAAAGGTAGACAGGATAGATAGACTCTGAATAGAGAATGCCCTACATACTCAAATGTCCTAGCCAGAAGAAAGAAACATATTGATGACAAGATATGTCTCCATTAATGACTGAATGTGTATAATATGTTTTAATCTAGCAATCCGCGCGGATGTATTGTTCCTCATTTCACAGTTATCTAATGCATGAACAATCTTTTGCCTATTTTGCTGTCTTCCTCGCGTTCGCGTTTGAAGTCAAGAACATCTGAGACTAAGGTCGTGACCTGTCTATAGAGGTTGTGCTACAGCTGCGTTATAGAAGCCTTCCAGCGCTGTTACGGGCACGAATTGTAACACAACGGCTCTAACAGCCTACCATAGTCCGTGGCTAATGCTTTAACAGGTATGACACAGTGGGCTCAACGTATAAGGGGCAATGTGACTGTATTCAAAAGAGCTGCTTATAGCTTCTTGCTTCTGTCTAGCTATATATAGCCTTCTTAAGACTTATCTATTTATTCCTCCAAGTACTGCAACCCATATCCAAAGCGAAATGTCGGTGACTCGGTGTCGTATTGTAGGTCAGAACGGGAATTTTGAACATGTTTCATTGACGACGGAAGATCAAAGGGCAGCAAACCTTCGGGTGAGGCCTTTCCACAAACCACGTCCATGAAAGCTTCAACGCCAGTTCCATAGCTTACAAAGACAGCAGATGCTGCAGAAATAATCTCTGGGATAATTGCTGGTCGATCTAAGTGAACATCAACAATGGTAGGAACTGCTGAGAATATTTTGGCTTGGCGAGCCTTTTCATCCTCTGAGAACTCGAGCGATCCGGCGTGGAACATCTTCTCGAAGCCTCCCGACCGTGGCTCGTATGGCGCTTTCAGCCTGAGTATCGCAACGTCGGCTTCTTCAGGAGTGTCAGCAACTTGGAAGCCTCGGTTGATGACAACGTTTCGGCTGATTCCTTCAAGATATAGTCGACAAGTCTTCGTTCTAATGGGAAGGATGCTCTCCTTGTTAGTCAGCAACGTCAACGACCTCCTCTGAGCTTCCATGCCCTCCTTAAGAAATTCGGCATTTCCGACAATAGCTACTGCCTGCTCCACATCCACAAAAGGATTGTCGAACAATCCCAAGTTAAATTTCTCCTGCAAAAGGCGCTTCACAGATACGTTGATCCGGCTCTCTGGTAAGACGCCTTGTTGCACGAGCTCGACAACGAGTTCAGGTCGAGACTCGCCTCCAAGTTGATCGCAGCCGGCTTCGAGGATTTTTCTCACTCGTTCTGCTTCTGTAAGATGTTCAACACCCCAAGCACGAGCTGGCATGTCTTGGCCTGCAATCTTTGCGTCTGTGACGAGACCCCAATCTGTACACACAATGCCAGAAAATCCAAGCTCATGGCGGAGAAGATCTGTAATAATTCCTTTACTAAATCCAAAGCCAACCTCTTCGAATTTGGTCCCTACAGGTTTGCCATAATCTGAAAAGAGCCATATTAGCTTGCATTCATCGAGACGGGTTGGGAGTAGCATACAAGGCATCATCTGGCGAGCACCAGCGGCGATAGCGGCTTTAAAAGGCCGAAGATGGTACTCAAGGTTATCAGCAGGATAGACTTGATCTTTTCCATATACAAAATGCGGATCCTCGCCATCTTTCTGCGGACCACCGCCTGGGAAATGTTTGGTCATGGTAGATACAGACGATTGACCCAGCTCGTTACCTTTACCTTGGAACCCTCGAATGTATGGTCCAACCAGATCACTCGAGAGTTCCGCATCTTCTCCAAAAGTTCGCCCAATTCGAGACCATCGCGGCTCGGTTGCAAGATCGACCTGAGGGTGCAAGGCTACTCGTATCCCGAGCGCAAGGTATTCCTTCCTGGCTACTGTTGCAAATCGTTCAACCAGCTCAGGAGAACGCAAAGCTGCAAGACCAAGAGTTTCTGGCCACTGGGATAGTGCCCCAGCATTAAAGCCGGTTCCCAGGTTATCTGCAAAGTGATGCCGAGGGTCACTGGATAGCGTTATGGGGATACCAAGGCGAGTGGTGTCGAGGGCGAGACGTTGCAGTCTGTTATGCCACTCCACTGTCTCCCTAACGTCCTTGATAGGGCCCAGGAGGTTGAAGTGACTCATTAGCTTGACTTGGACCTGTTGGTCCGTTGGTGGCACGCAGAACTGCTCATTTCGTTCTTCTAGGAGATGACCTCCGGGTCCCATGATAATGATATCGTGAAACAGCAAACCGGCCTTTTCTTCAAGGGTCATTCGACTGAGTAGGTCATCCACTCTTTGTTCAACCGAGAGCTTTGCGTCCTTGTATGGTAAGAGAGGCGCATTATCATGTTTCTCTTGAGCAGGTAGGGTGTCCATTGTGAGCTTGAGGCAATTAAAAGCGGGCAGGTTAACTAAGTCGGACATGAGTAGGTATGCTTGGCCAAAGACGTAATACAGCAAGCTGGCAAGTAGTGCAAGCAATGTTACTGCACATAGGAGTAGGTAAAAGCGGAGTATCACGGACTTTCCGAGGGTCGGGTAATCCGTTGTTCATTCTCCTAGCAAGTCTAAGACTATGCACGCTCGGACTAGATTGTAACCCACCTACGGTAGTTCTTAGTCAGCATGTAGATTAGATAACTTACTGTAATTAGCTAGCTTGGGTCATAGCACAACAAAATGTGGAGTGAGTTTTACCAACAAAAGAGACCTACCCATAGTTGGAAAATCCGGGGGAAGCGTTGCGGGTAGCGTCTAGGGTAGTGCAAGATTTCGAACGAGAAATTAGAGGCATGGTGCCAGAGGCTAGCTAACCGAATCGGCATTACCTGATGCAATTATATATCAGGAGCCTGCCGCAGTCGAGTCATTTTGAAGCAGGCTCAGGATCGATCACAACTTGAATCAATATCTTGCTATCAGCCATTATGGCACCTCTCAGTCATATCACCAAGCATTTCAATGCAACCCTTACCAAGTCTTTTCTCCTCATATTTCTTTCCACCCTAAACTATGGCCTCGACAATCAGGGGTTCAACACCTCTGAGGCCATGGCGGCCTTTAAGAAGCAGTTTGGACACTTCGACGAAGAGACTAAAATGTACGCTCTCGAGACGTACTGGATCTCACTGTTCAACAGTCTCATCTACATCGGCTTTGCCGTCGGTGTCATATGCGGCAGTCTCATCAGTGCGCGCTGGGGCCGCCGCATGTGCATTTTTGTCATGAGCTGCTGGGCTTTTGTAGCCGGATCAATCTGCGTTAGCTCCTCAAGCGCTGATCAAATCCTTGTAGGACGAGTTCTATTTTGTAAGCACTGATCTGGGTCTTGCTTTATTATTTTTATTTGATTTTTCAGGCCTGTGATTTCAACTACTGACGCAGCTGTGGATAGATGTCTACATTGGCATGGAACTCTCTGTGATGCCTGTTTTTATGTCTGAGATCATGCCGGCACCTATTCGAGGTATCACTGTAGGATCATACCAGTTTAGCCTTGTGGTAAGTTGTTGCTTAAGCCGCCCCCTTCCTGTAACACGGATCCGCTGACAAGGTGATATGATAGACCGGTGGGCTTATCATCAACGTAATCTGCCGCGAAACCAGTACAATGACGACCAATGCCGCGTGGAGGATTCCAATTGGGCTGTTCTTCGTTATCCCGTCAATTGTCCTATCTTTGGTGTGGTTTATTCCTGAGGTACGGAGGCATGCACCCTAGGAGACTGCTTATAGAACAACCTGGTTTAACATTGATTAACTTATAGTCCCCCCGTTGGTTGCTCACAAAGGATCGAATCGAAGAGGCCCGCGCCAGCCTTCGGGGGCTTAGAGAAGGAACCCTCACTGACGACGAACTCTCGGCCGAATTTGAATACCTACAAAATAGCCTGAGGAGCAGCCCTGCACAGGGCAAGATTAAAGAAATTTTCGAGGCCCCAAATAGGAAGAGAATTGCTATCATCATCGGCATGAACACGTTCCAGCAGGTCACCGGCCAGGCTTTTGTGTCCACGTACAGTGCTATATTCATTTCAGGGCTCGGCACAATCAATCCCTTTAACATGACGGTTATCAACCTGTCTTGCTACCTCTTTACCATGGCTATCGGTTTATATCTCAACGATCGCGTTGGACGCAGGTATGACCTTCTACTTAGCTTCTGCTTCAACATCAGCGTGAACACAATGCTGATTCACGTAACCAGGCCATTACTGCTTCTTGGTGCATCCATACAGTTTGCCGCAATCATGACCGTAGGTGGCCTGGGGTTGATCCACAAGCCATCCGCCAGCGTCAAGATCGCGATTGTTTCCCTAGTCACGGTCTTTGGATGCGGATTCGTCCTTGCCTGGGCACCTCTCACCTACGTTGTATCTACTGAGGTTGCGCCATTGAGGCTCCGAGATGTCACCCAAAGAGTAGCATCCTGCGTCAATGTCTTTTTCCAGTTCGCCGTTAACTTCTCCATCCCTTACCTACTCTATTCGCCATATGCTGCGCTGGGCTCCAAAGTCGGATTCATTTTTGGCTCACTCTCTTTCTGCGCAATCGTATTTACCTATTTCTGCGTGCCCGAATGCAAAGGGAAATCATTGGAGGAGATTGACTATCTGTTTCAAGAAGGTCTGCCCATCCGAGAGTTTGGTTCGCATAAAGGTGGTATCACCCATTGCGACGAGGATGGAAAGGTTGAACTCGGCAAGATGTCTGTCACGACTGTCAAGGTCGAGCATGCCGAATAACTTTAACACTAGCTCCACTGTCTATTCACACTGATACAGAGATATTCAAATACCTCAATAGGAATGAAGTAATTAAATCTTCCCTTCCCGAGATTGGGCAAGGCGACAAAATGTCAAAAGCTTAATAAAGCTTTGACTTCAAGTATCACAAGCACAATAGAACAAACAGTTTGTCATAAGGTTATTGAAACACCCTCATTTACAAAGAGTAGCGGATCTCTTTGTTCTCCCAATCTGTCTCGTCAAGATCGACTGGGCTCGTGTGTTCAAGCGTTACGTGGCCAGTTGAGATAGCTTTAGCTCCATACTGCTGATCCCTCTGCTTATTCCATCTTGCCATTATCTGTCTCATAGATATAACGATAACAACATTCAGGATAAAACAAGCAAACATTATGTTAAATGCAGTCTGGGTCAAAGGGTTAGGAGAGGGTTATGATTTAGTAAATAGGTACTCGTGACTCACCTTGTAACCCGGGGTTTCTTGTGCGATAAATGTAAGTGGCCCAATGATATACCCAACACAAAACCCAACAAATAGCATTCCGTTCACGGTAGCTTTCTTTGTGTGCCCAGTGATATTACTGGAAACTAAACTAAGAGTTGTTGGGAAAGCGCTAGCGTGTCCGCAAAGAAGCCAGAGCCCTCCAAGACGGCCTGTCTTGTTGGACTCTGGAAGAAGCTTGATCATCAAGACCCCGACCAGGGATATAATATTGAGAAGAGCAATGGATAGACATCGCGAATTCTTCAAAGTCATCAAAATGGCCACAGTCATGACGACAAAGAAGAGGAGAAACGCGTCAACCGACATGGAAAGAAGTTGGGTCTGGAAGACGCTGTAACCAAAACCCTTTATAATAATACTGCCAATCTGTAATTAAACTGATCAGTGGCGGTTCATAATGATTACACGGGTAGTAACACTCTTGGGAATTTTCCATTACTTACTGCAGTCATACCACCACCTGGGATGGTCGAGAACACACAAAGGAGAAAGAACAACCAAGACCTAGGATCCAAAAAGGCTTCCCTCATCTGTGCATAGTTCCATTCTCCTGTTTGGACAGAATGCCTTGCTCCCTGGACTCTCGCAAAAGCTAGTTTTCTCTCGTGTTCGTTTAAGAACCAAGCACTTTGGGGATTGGTAGGCAGAAGCCACCAAACAACCAAGCCCCAAATAAAGGTCGCTGCTCCGAAGATGATAAAGAGGAACTAGTTGAATGATTAGCTTTTGAATAAAATATTGCCTGTTTTTATTACCTAAGCTATAGAC